>PVHP010001093.1:0-115583 GCA_004024765.1 Zapus hudsonius
CCGGGGGATAATGGCGGCGGGAGCCAGCCGGGGCGGGAGGGCTCGGCCCTCTGCTCCACAGGGGAGCAGCGAGGGATGGAGAGTTCGAACTCGGGTTCGGCCGGTGTCCAAAGCCTGGATAGCAGTTGAGGGGGGTCAAACCTTTAGGAGAGTCCTGGCGAAGTTGTTACTCGGCCACCATCTTGCTCCGCCTCCCTCCTTCTCTTAATCTAATAAATGTAGTAAAGTCTCTAAACCTTACCCTCTGTGGATTTGAATTCTTTACATTCCTAAGACAAGAAGAGTGGGTACTCTAAATTTTGTTGGTGTTTGGCATATTGTTGCATTGGCAAGGAACCCCAAAATTCCCATTTCATAAATCACATCATCAGTTAATATGGTTAATCAGTTAATACATAAATATATATATATATATGTATATATATATATATATGGATATCTAAATGTTCCCATAATATTTGCTCATTGCTCTTTCCCACTAATTGCCTTGTCATGCATGCTGAGAACCAGTTGTCCATGTATATTTGCATCACACTTACTGTGGCTTTGTGAAAAGTCTTGATATCAGAGAATCTCAGGGATCTAGCTTTGTCCTTTTACACAGTTGTTTTTCATATGAACTTTAGAAGTAGATTATCATTTTTACCATTTTTTTAAGAAGCCTGCTGGAATTTTAGATTTTTTTTATATATAATCCCTCAAGAGTTCACTGGCTTTTGTTGCTTAATGCACAGATTCTTGCAACTTGTTTGTTCATCCATGAAAACATTTAAAATTTTTACTTAATATCTAAATCTTAATATCTAAATTTTACTTAATATCTTAATTCTAAATCTCCACTTAGTATTCTTTAAAAAGTATTTTCTTCTGAACTTTTATCTTTTCATTACATCTTTAGATTGGCAATGCTTATGTTTCAATTAAAAATTATAGGTTTAGGTCTCTAGTACTGGCTTATAATAGAATTTGTAATGTGAAACATACCATTTAGGCATGATTTTTTTTTCTGTTTGTTAAAATTTCAGAAATAGCCTTATGACTGTAGTAGTTGCCTTCTCATTGCTGGGGGAAAAAAACACCCTTCCAAAACAGCTTGGGAGAAAGTTTTTATTTCAGGCTTACAAGGGGAAGCTTCATCATGGCAGAGAAAGGCAACTGGCTCACAGCATCATATCCTCAACAGAGAGAGGACACCAAGTGACACTTGTCTCTGAGCACACATAGACTAGACTCAATCTGCTTCCAGTGACACAGCTCCTCCAGCGGGGCTCCACCTACTGGAGGTTAAGTAGGAAGCTTAACAGACACAGGCTCTGGGGAATATCTGCATTCAAATCATCACAAGGATTGTGCTTTTTGCCCAAATAAACCCACACATTTCTCACTCTTTGGGGTCTGAGATGTGGTTGAGTTGTTGTTTGCTGAAAGCTTTTCATCGTCCTATCATGTCTATTGCTAATTCTAAAAGTCAAGATTAATAAATTCTGCAATATCAAGTTTCCATTCTTATCTTTAGGGGAAACTCTAAAGGTTTTCAATGATTTTATCATTGTGCTCATTAGATTGATTTTAAAGATCAGTGTGAGAGCTATCCTGATATCTAAAAAATATGAATCCCATATTATTTCCATCCTAAAATATGGAATAATGAAAGTTAAGTCTTTGTCAATGCAGTCAAACATTACCAAGTATATATAACTTGTTGCTATATGAGAATTAAATGAAAAATAAGTTAGTATCAGAAACTAAGTTTATAAATATTTAAATAATTTATTCATATACTATGTCCTGTCCTTAGATAAGCTGAGACACTGCACCACAGAACCCCTTGCTATTTGTTTACTATACAGCTTGAGGATATCTGTCTTATTTCCGGTTTCCCTAGTGATACTGATGCACAGTCAGGCAGGGAAGTTATCACTGTATCTGTCAGTAATGGGAAATCACAGAAACAAATCTTTAAGGATGACTTCAAGTACCTTTAGTTAAATAAGATTTATTTTAAAATTAAACAAAATTAATATAATTCAGGAGATACTTTTCTAAAATACTTCTTAGACAGTTCTGCCCTGCACACAATTTCACTACTTGTAATTAGAGACAAGAAAGCTGCTATTGTTTTGTTTTGCTTGTGTGTGGGGGGGTGCACTGTGCAGGAGGGTGGTGGTGTGGTATGTGTGATATATGCAGTATAAGTGCCTTGCAGCACCCTATGCACTCATCTGTGGTGTGGCGGTGCTCTGCTGTGGCCGGAGCTGAACATCAGGTGTCCTACCCTGTCAGTCTTCCTCCTGTTCTCATTTTGAGCAGAAGTCTCTTACTGACACCGAGCTTGATGGTTTTCATGAGCCTGGAATATTTTCTGGTCTCTCTTACCCTTTGAGGGACTGAGGGTGAAGGCACACAAAGCCACTCAGCTGTTTAAATGGGATCTGGAAATGTAAACTTTGGCCCCCTCAGACCTTCATGCCTTTGCAAGAAGCACTCTTGACCACTAAACCATCTCTGCAGCCCAAGAAAGCTGCTTTTAATAAACACCAGTACCAGTTATTGTACTGGGCAGTGATGCTCTGACACCTGTAGTCCTGGTCACCTATTCACATTTTACTCCTACTTTAATGCTATTTGAACTGCTGCCTGTTCTGGAGGCCTTTCTGTCTTTCCTGCGCTCAGTGTGTCAGCTTGTGTCTGCTTCTAAGTGTGTACCTGATCAATCTTTCTGATGATTGTTTGTTTGGGTGCTGGGGTTTGAACCCACACCCTCCCTCATGATCTTTCACCGAATTCTGCTTGTGGCCACTTCTTTTTTGTTATTTATTCTAACATAAGGGGAAAAGAACCAAAAGTCGAGATTGTCAGCCTTGTATCTGAAATTAAAGGAGGTGGTGGCTCTTTTGTCATGTACAGTACATTCAGAATGACTGAAAGAGCTGTTAAAAGGCTCTTGACCAGCACTGAAGGAGGTTCTGGTATATATACACACACATCACTTAGCCTCTCTGAAATTTCCAATTTAGCATATGGGGTCACATCTGTTAAAGGATTATTACTCTAGAAGGGGAGTGATGTATAATTTATTAAAATAACCCTATAGGGAGACAGTCAACTCCATTTAATAAACTGAAAGACTTGCTGGCTCCATGGAAGGTTCCCAGCTGAATCTCATATTATTTCAATCGAGGGGGCACATGAAAACAATTGCCCTTTATATAATGTTTACTTGGTTGTATTAGTTAGTGTCTCTTAGCTGAAAACTATTTATGTTCACTGTTCAGTATAAGCTTTGAATATTGAGCTCCTGCTGGTTTTTAGTTGATATTTAATTCTGAGGCAAACAAAGGCCCATTAATCCTTAGCTGTAGAAGTCAAGGAAGGGCACACCATTGCCCATCCACCACATAGCAGCAGAAGGCTGGCAGGTAGGAGCATCTCCCCAAAGTGGTCCATACTCACCTCTTCTTCCAGTAGTATTTATGAAATAGAAAGCCTTAGAGAAGGAAGCCTCAGAAGGGGTTATTTTTGGATCAAACACATTAATTTTTCTTTCTCACGTGGAGATAATACAAACCAAGGCTCCTGCCTGAAGCACTTCTGTGGGTGTCTGTGATTGGGTTTCTCAACGACAAATAGCAGCCTGTCTCTTCATGTGACAGCAGTTTGATTTCAGAACCAGTGGGATGCATAGCAGTGGGGAACACCTCGCACAATTCCCACTTTTAAATGAAAGAGAAAGTAACTAAGGGCTTCTGTCACTGTCCCCTGCCTGTGTCTTGTATGAACACTGGTAGGTGCAGCCTACACGTCCAGTCACAGCAGGCAGGATTTCATCAAAATCCTATCATGAGATCTGGTCTTTCCTCTTTCTATCACTGGACATCATGATTTTCTTATGATGAAATTTATCAATAATTTTTTTAATGAAACCAAGTACAACTTCCAGTGTTAATATAAAATTAAGAAATATAACGGGGCCTGTATTAACTCTTATTTGCCATTAATAATATAACTCAAGTTGCTTCACGTGACTGTCAGCTTCCTTAGAATCATAGATGTAGAGCACATTTTTCTTCAATATTCTATTTTGAGTTTGTTTTCTTTCCTTATATAATTTTTCTTTGTCAGATTTTGTCAAATTCTACCTTTGAAAACTATATAATGAAAATCAGTCTTTTATATTTTGTATGTTCCTGCTTGAATACTTGTAGAAATAGAATATCCCTTCCGTAAAATACTTGGGAATGAAAGGAAATAGAGTGTGGCCTCATTGCTTATTAGTCCTTTTTTGACTCAGAAAATACAGAACTGGATACAAAAGTATAATGCAATTAAATGATTACTTGCCTAAAATTGCTACCATGGAGACTTTGACCAGAGAGCAAATCTGGTATCCAGGCAGGATGATCATTTGAGGATAAAAATTCAATGCCAACGTGGGCAACACAGTAAAATACTTGGCTCCGAAACAAAATAAAGAATTCAATAACACATTAAGCATAGTGACTTGAGGACAAAGAAGCTGATGTTTTGTTGTTCTCCTAACATCATCTGAACTATGCAAACCCAAACCTTCCTGGCTCACTGTGCTTGTTTTCCTGTTGTATCTGTACTAGCCTGCTGCACACACTGACAAACTGTGGAAAATCAGTGCCAGAGTTCTCCTTCCATAGCGATGAACTCAAGCCTAACTTGCTTCTTTTTCTCATTTTTCCTCCCCTGTCTTTCCCATTATGGTCCATTGAACAGCTTGCATTAGACCTTCTGTTGCAGTCAGTTTCTTGTTGCTGACACAAAGAACTTGACCAAGCAGTTTGTGGGAGCAAAGGGTTTATTTTGGTTTACAGACTCAAGGGAAAACTCCCTGACAACAGTGAAAATGATGACATGAGTAGAAGATGGCTATCACCTTCTGGGCAACATCAGATGGCCAAACAGTAGCCTGCCACAAGCCTGTCCCAAACAACACACCTCCAATAAGGTTCCAGTTTCAGAATTGCCATCAGCTGGGAATCAAGCATTCAGAACATATAAGTTTATGGGGGACATCTGAATCAAACTGACACATTCAGCCCCTGGCCCCCATAAGCCCCCTGGTAGTTATCCATGATGTAAAATGCAATGTATTCAGTCCAACTGTAAAACTTGCTATAGTTTTTATCAATACCAATAATGTTCAAACATCCCCATAGTCCAAAGTCTTTTAACTGAGCTATAATACCAAAAAATAAAAAGAAAAGAAAGAAAGAAAAACCTTAATGGCACAGAATAAACCTTCACACTGGCATTGGGCATAGCAAAGAAAGAAAGAAAGAGAGGTTGCACCAATACAAGATTTAAAACAAACAGGGCAAACATCAAACTCTAACTTCAAGTCTGACAACTCGAACCAGTGAAAAGTCTCCAAGGCCAAAAATTCTAACAAGTGACAGGTCTCTGGAGTTTCAGTTCTGCTCCTCCAGCTTGGCTGCTCATACACCAAGGTATACTCCATCTGGTGTCCATGGCTCTCCTGGGAAGCCATCCCATAGATCTGGCATCTCCATTGGATATCCAGGGCAACTTATGGTTTATTCTTATGGCTCCTCTGGTCCTGCACACAGGTATTCCAACAAGCCTGCTTCACACTACCCATGGCCAAAAAAAAAGTGTTGCAAATTCAGTGACTCTCTCTTCCTGCATTTGTTATACTCCATAGTGCCAGGCTGGCTACCAATTTGTTAATCCAGGGGGAATAAAGCTGACTTTGAAGAACAAGAAACCTCCTTCAGCATTCAGGCCCCTCTTTTCAAAAAACTCCACATTCTTCCTGCTGTCCCAATGCAAATCAGCTGGCCAAATCTCAGTAGTTGTAATCTCTCAAAAAATTGCAGTTTTAACAGGCATCAGTTTCAACCCAAAGATTTCATTTCTTTTTGTGCCAGTTCGATCTGCTCACACCAGTCCATTTCTATGCAATGCAACCCTGAGCAAGTTCTCAGGACATAAGCAGACAGTAAGTTTCTCATGCAACTGCTTCTTGCCCAGTCCTTATAAAGTTCTTCCTCACCCTTGTAAGCCAAACCTCACAGTCCATAATTCTCACTTAATTCAGGACTTTCAGTTCTAACCAGAATAGTCCATGAAGCTGTACTTACAGAACCATAAGGCATTTCTTAGGCCATTGTTTCAAATCCTTCCACATTCCTCCTATAAATCAGTTCCAAAAGGCCAAAAGTCACACAGTCAGGTTTCTGGCAGCAATGACCCCATTCCTCTGTACCAGTTTGACTGTTGTAGTCAGCTTCTCTTGCTGGCATAAAGAGCCTGACCAAAAGTTAGCTTGGGAGGAAAGGGTTTATTGTGGCTTACCTCCATGATGGCAGGGAAAATGATGGCATGAGCAGAGGATGGAAATCAACTCCTGGCCAACATCAGATGGATAATAGCTACAATAGAGTGTGCCAAACACTATCAATGGGAAGATGGCTATAGCACTCATAAGCCCACCCCCAACAACACACCTCAACAAAGTTCTAACTCCAAAATTGCCATCAGCTAGGGATCAAGCATTTAGATCATACAAGTTTATTGGAGACACACCTTCTCTTTGCTGGACAAAACACCTGAACAAAAGCAGATGATGGGAAAAGGGTATTTATTTTGGCTTGCAGTCTACAGGGGAAACTCTGTGGTGACAGGGGAGTGTGTGCCATGAGCAGAGGCTGGATATCATCACCTCTGCCACAGCAGGTGGAAAATAGCAGCAGAGAATGAGACGCATTCTAGCAATGGGGAGCTGGCTATAACACTCATAAGCCTGCACCTAACAACACACTTCCTCCAGCAGAAGCACTACTCCCCAAATTGCCATCAGTAGGGGACCAAACATTCAGAACACATGAGTTTGTGGGAGACATTGATTCAAACTACTACATCTTCTTTAAAGGAAGGTATTCCCTGACTTCTTGTTTATGTCTATGTTTATCTTCATTACTTAAGATTTTATGAGTTTTGTTTGGCAGCTGACGTGCCTAAATTCTAAATTGACCCTATCATCTTCCTGGCTAGAATATCTTGATTCCTTCATGTTCTCAGAAACATTTCTTGAGAATTTCCTATTGGATGGTGCAACTGCTAAATGCTGGATAGAAATTATGAGTAATATAGTCCTTCCCTTGTAGAAATGACAGTCCAGCAAAGAGCAGGGGTGGGGAAGTAATGAGAAACATAAGTGTTATACATAACCAGCTTAAACAGTCTGAAGAGTTTATTTCTAGATACTAGCTGTCGTATGAGCACAGGAAAGGTGTTCTTTCATGCATGAAGATGTCATGGATGACCTGAAGTGGGAATGGCTCTGAAAGTAGCTCTCAGATATTGATACAGAGGATTCTTTGGTAAAAGTAAACTTTACAAGCAAAGAACACACCATTAGAAAAAGTCAATAAAAAGTATCTGAGTTCGTGTCATATCTGAGAGGCAAAATAAAGGAAAGGAAGGCTTTAAGGTAGGGTAAGTAGCAGGAGATGAAGATGGTGGTCTGGTTCCCATTTGAGAAACATAGGAAAGCTGGTTCATGGAAATACAACTAAGTGCAAAGGATTCAAGGTATGCATTATTTCCCCTGAATAAATACATTTCTGGTGGGTTGGTGAGAATTCTTTCTGTGTCTGTCTCTCTAGTTGCCTTACTCAAATAAGCATTTTTAAATTGTGTCAAAATGACTGCCTAGAGAAGGAACAGATGTGTGACTCCCAACAAAATTTCTAGAATCCTTTGTCTGGATGTCAGCAAGGAGCCATGGCTGCTCACTCAGTTTTGTAAGTTTGGAAAGCCTGCTTCTTATTACATGCTGTCCTTTTACAGTGGGGTATATATCCTCCCTCAGCAAGCAAACCTTATGCTCATCCATGCTCCTGGCTCTTGAAGGAGGCTGGGCCTCAGCTTGTCTCAGCTTTCATGTGGGCAGAAAGCAAACTGATGTCTGTAGCTCGTGAGCCGTTTCTATACTTTCAGAAAAACAAAATTCTAGAAAACTCAACTTCCCTTAATAAGGTAATATATATGTTTATGGAACCAACCCTTAGCACCCAAGCAAGAGAAGCTTCTAGACTTTCATTTAAAACAAAATAATTAGTGAAAAAGGTCCAAATTTACGATTGTGTCTGAATCACAGAAGAATTACCTTTTCCTCTGTTGAGAGTGCTACCTAGGTATACTTGAGTTTTCTGTTTCCCCAGGAAAACTCCCCTGCTCCCTTTCAAATAGATTAGTACAACTTCTAGCCTACCCTTTGTAATAAAGGTTAAGCATCCCTAATCTGAAGTCTGATGCTCCAGGAACAAAGCTTTGAGCAGTACCATGATTTCACAGGTGGAAAGCTCAACACTGGACCTTGTATTATAAGTGTCATTCAGAATACAGTTGCACTACAAGTACTGTAGAAAGTTACCTTTGGGGGCTGGGGAGATGGCTCAGCAGTTTTTGTGCTTGCCTACAAAGCCTAATGACCCAGGTTTGATTCCTCAGTACATATGGAAAAGCAGGTGTACAAAGTGGTACATGCATCTGGAGTTTGTTTCCAGTGGCTGGAGGCCTTGGTGCACCTATTCTCTGTCTCTTTCTCTGCTTGCAAATTTAAAAAAAATATTAAAAAAAATAAAATGTTTTTTAAAGGGGAAAGAAAATTACCTTCAGATCTGAAGGTAATTAAGTATATTAAGGATATAACATATACATGGATGTATGTGTATGGTATATATGAAACAAATGAATTTCATGTTTAGACTTGGGTCCTATCACCAAGATGCCTCAGTGTGCATATGCAAAGATTCCAAAAAATCAGGATTTTGAAAATCTGAAACACTTCTGATTCCAAACCTTTTGGACATTTTCTTGTGTGTTCATTCCCTTAATTTTAAGTATCAACTCTTACCTTTCTTCCTGGTAACGATAGCTATGTTTTGGGATAAGTTTGGATAATGAGAATATATGTTTAAGAATTAGGCCTCAGCTTAAGATGCTACTGGAAGGTGATGGAACCTTTAAAAAACGGGTAAGCTGAAAGAAGTTATATCATTGGTTGTGTGCAGTGAAGGAGACATTGGTACCCCAGCCACTCCTCATCTCTTTTTTGCTTCCTGGCTGTCACAAAATGTGTTGCTTCCTCATCTGTGTGTTCCTACCATGATGCGCAGGCCAAACCATTCATGGAACAAAACCTCTGCAACTGTGAGACAACATAAGCCTTTCCTCTCAGGTTGATGTCTTTAGTTTTTGTCACAGTAAAGGAAAGTTAACTTAATATACAATGGTAGCCTCCTCAAGAAATGCCCGTTGAATCCCAAGCACTTAGCACAATTTTTGGAAAGCAAGTCATTTTTTTCTTCACTCTTTCATGGAGCAAGTATGAGGCATACACAGTGCAATTATATGAAGGTGCCATGTCTCTCAACGGTGGATAGTTTCCCAGTGCATCACGTAACTGACTACACTGAACAGGAGTCAGGGGAAATCTTTGTACAGTCTAAGTATCCATTGTTAGTGCTTTTTCATGCCTTCCACTATTAAAATTTTTCTCTTTTTTTCTATTTCATTTGTTCTGGGTATTTTAACCATAGCATAGAAAGAGAGTAAAGGCTTAAAACTGCAACTGTCCTTTTCTCGATCCTTCTTTGTACTTTTTAAAAATGGGTCAAACAAATAGTGATAAAAATTTTAAAATATCTTCACTATAGCATGGACAGATTTTTCCTAAACCATTTGAATAATCTAAATTCAACAAAATTAATAATCATTTCTAGTACCCTACCGATCTATTTTCAAATACTATTAGCCTGGCATGGTGGTGGAGGTCTGTAATCCTAGCTGCTTGGGAGGCTAAGGCCAGAGGATTCTAAGTTTAATGTTTCCTTGAGGTATAGAGTTAGATCAAGGCCATCCTGGTCAACTTAATGAGACTAAGTCTCAAAATAAAAAGTAAATGGTGTGTGTGTGGGGGGGGGACACTGAGGCTATATAGATCAGTGGTAAACCATTCAACCCATAACACTATAAATGTTTTTTTAAAGTCTGTTAACATGATTTAAGTCAAATGAATTGGAAGCACAGGATTTATGAGATCAAAGTGACCATAAGAGAAGCAGCTCAGGGCTGGGGAGTTGGCGGGTACAGTTCAGGTGCTCAGATTCCACATGGAATCAAACATAATAGCATGGACACCTCTAATTCCAGCATGCTTAAGGCAATTGTGGCTGGTAGAGACTGGAGACGCACAATTTCTGTAAAGCTGTGAGCCAGCAAGCCTGATACACAGCAGCAATCCAGAGACTCTGCCTCAGACAAGGTAGAAGGAATGTGTACTCAGACCTCCAGATGACTGTGGCACATGGGCCTCTGCACTCATGCATAGGAACACACATGTGCACACTTTTTGTAGAGAAGAACCAGCCTGAGCCCTCATGGGTAGATGAAAAAATTGATGCCCAGAGAGCTTGACAGTCTGCCTGGGTCCTGTTACATAGAATCAGGACTCATTGTAAGCAGGACTCATTGTTTATATAGGCTTGTCATTTGCTTCCCAAGAATTAGAAGGAATTGTTTTTCACAACTGGGAAACTGCCTTAAACTTTTAGCATTTAAAAATAGGGTCTGGTCGGGCATGGTAGTACACACCTTTAATCCCAGCACTCAGGATGCAGAGGTAGGAGGATTGCTGTGAGTTCAAGGCCACCCTGAGACTACATAGTGAATTCCAGGTCAGCCTGGACTAGAGCGAGACCCTACCTTGAAAAACCAAAAAAAAAAAAAAAAGAAGAAGAAGAAGAAGAAAAAAAAATAGGGTCTGGATAGGATGGACTTGATTTTCAACGTGAAAAGTGAGATAAACCAATTTCTTGGTAGTAGATGTTCTGAGATTTTTAATATTTTGTCTTTTGGGCTGTTTTTAAAATATTGTGACACTATGGCTCTTTAATGGACATTTTATTTAACTGTTGAATTCACTGGGTACCTTAAACTGCCAATATTTTTTTCTCATAAGTAAATCTTACATTGACTTAAACCTGATGGCAGGAGACATGTTGGGGGAAATCTACATTACTAACAGTAAAACCGTTTTGTCAGTTGCACACCAGGCTGTCTTGAACATCTCACTGTCATTCTGCTGACAGACACTTCTGCAAAAGCAAGACCAGCTTTGGGGAGACATAAGTCAGTGCTGAGATAACAAGGCATGAACTCCCACAACTACAAAGCCATGTCTCAAATTGGACTCATTTTCCATATCAGCATATATGCTAACATATTGCTAACATATGATATACAGTTGAGAAAGTCTATCATTCAGCATGGTTTTAATCTTCTACAGTTTTCAACAGTAGAAGCAATAGCAGTTCATGGATGGAAGTATAAGAAAATAGAAGGCCCTTGCTCTAATTTTGAATGCACAAGCAATGAGATTAAAACCTGTCAAGGTTACAGCATTATTTCTGAGAAGAGATGCCCCATGGATGGAGGATTAGTTCTTAATGCTGAGCTCCAGACTTGGACATACTCATTCTACATAACAGAACATCCCTATTTTTCAGCATGGTAGCCTCTCCCTTTAGGACTTTTACTCAGTTCAACACACATATAGTCTTCTAAAACTGCCAACTGACCACAGGTTGTCTTTTGAGGTGGTCAACTCAAGCACTCCTCTGTCCAACTTAGTAAGGCTATCAGCACACTCCATCCACAGCTCTGGGAGGCAGGGAAGGGTTGGACTCAGACACACAGGTGCCTTCTCTCACTGACTGATGCCCTTGAGTCCTATACATCTCCGGGGGGGGGGGGAGGCAGGAGGCTAATGGTTTTTAGAAAAGTTGTCTGTTCTTGGAAGTAGGTATCTAGAGAGGGGAAGTGTCAAGATAACTAATGCTTTGGGCATCTCATTGGTGTCATCAGTGAAGTTCCTGGTGTGTATAGGTGAGAGATAGTGGCGAGAATAAAGGACATTACAGAGAGAGAGAGAGAGAGAGAGAGAGAGAGAGAGAGAGAGAAGGAAACGGAAGGGGAATGGAAGAGAGAGGAGAGCAAACTAAGAAGTACCAGAAGGAACTTGTATGTCATATGAATTTGAGTGAAAATATAGGTCTCTTTTCAACTGACAAATAAGAGAAAATCATTGTGCTTAAAGAGAAAGGCATGTGATCACCAGAGCAGGTCTTATAAGAAGAATATTTTTTAATATTTTATTTATTCATTTTCAAAGAGAGAGAGAGAGAGTGTACCAGAGCCACCACCTTGTGGGTCTAGATTATGTGGGTCCTGGGGAATTGAACCCAGGGCCTTAGGCACTGGAGGCAAGTGCCTTAACTGATGAGCCATCTCTCCAGCCCCATAAGAATATTTTAAGTACTGGGAGAATTATCAAAATGATGCAGAGACCCGAAGCAAGCACACACTGTTGGCAAAATGACATCCATAGATTTGCTTTAAACAGGGCAGTCACATCCTTTGTTTTGTAATAAAAAAAATGTCTGCACAATGCAGGTACACCTGTGAAGGCAAGGATTATGCCATTTCCTTGACAGTAGCTAACTTTGTCCAAGATGGCAGGAAGGTAATAGGGGCATGCTTGCTCTTATAGTTATATGCTGGAGACCAACTTCAATGTATGTGAAAATTACCATTCTAATAAAGTTCCTTCTGACAAACATAAGTAACCTAAATTGAAAACTTCTTTTTTTTTTCTTTCAGCTAAGAAGAAGAAACCTAAACTATTAAATAAATTTGACAAGTCTATTAAGGCTGAACTTAATGCTGCAGAAGAACTCCGGAAAAAGGTATGTCAATATATTTTCTTTAGCATAGAAATGTGCAGTGGTTTCATTGCTAAGTAAACTTTGGAGTTACCATTGGTTTGCTAAAGTAATGATAATAAATGTAAAAGAAAGAATCCCTGAAGACAGTGGGCTTTCCCAGGCACATCACATGAAATGAATCAAGTGGAAAAGAATTGCAGCTGGGGCCACAAAGTAATGTCTTGTTACCCATGTCCATCACCTGTACTATGTGGATTTGGGGAAATGCCTTGGCAAATAAGAGCTTCAGTTTCCTCACTTAAAAAAATGAAAATGAGGGGCTGGGATAATAGCTCAGTGGGAAACATACATGTAGTAAAAGTGTAAAGACCTGAATTCAAATCCCTAGAAAGTATGAGGACCTAAGTTCAGATACCCAGTACCTACCTTTGAAGCTGGGTTTGGTGATTCATGCCTGTAAATCGAGTGCTGGGGAGGCAGAGACAGGGAATCCCTGGGCCTCACTGACTGTGGAGTCTATCCCAAATTGCTGAGCTCCCAGCTCATGGAGTAACCCTTTCTCAAAGAATAAGGGAGAGTGATTGAGGAAGAGACACCTAACATCCACCTCTGGCTTGCACACACATGTACACACATGAACCCTCATAAACACATACGCAGTCACACACATATATAAACATGCTTACACTATGCATATACACACAAAACACTGAAAGTGATAAGTAGGATTTTAATGCTTCATTTTTTGTTAAAGATAAATCAAAACAAAAAAAAAATCAATCTTACCGAGTGCCTTGTTAGTAGAAGTTTTAATTCCATAGTACCTTAGAGCAAAAATCAAGTCTGTTAGTCCAGCACTCTTGGATGAGTTACTATCTTGGGGTGGGATGATATGACACAGGTTTAGTTCTCTTCTCACATGGGGTAATCTCATAGATCCTCAGTGTTTCATGTGACAATTTTGTTTTGTCATCAACCAATCCGAAATATACTCATTCCTTTCTAAATATTGCAGTTTTCAAAACAGTGCACTGTCACTAGATTGAAATTATTTGTTCCCTTAACTTGATCATATTCATATAATTATCAACTCCCAAATAATCATTATTGTTAAATAACTATAATCTTTAATTAATCATTTGATAAGTTTTTAATGGAAACTGTTCTTACTTTAGTTTGTATTTCAATTTAGAATCAGTAGCCGTCATTAATTTTCCTATCCTGTGCAAAACAGGAACAAAGAGATTATAAATAAATAAACTTTGGAAATGAAAGCACACAAGTTAGTAACTAAAGTCAGACAAATGTGTATTGCTCTCATACTTGCTATCAGCTACAATTCCTTTCCATTTGATTCACTCACCATTCACGCACCAATAAGAACAAAAGCCTCTGTAGCAGCATTTGACAAGGTTCCACCACTGTGGTTTGCCTAACCGTATTTCTAGTTGATAAAAGCATAGGAACTACAGAAAACATTGCACGCACAGTGACTCTGCAGCGCCCCTCAACCTTACAACATACAATGATTTCTGCATCTCTACTGGAGTTTCACTTTGGGAAGCAATGCTATCTATGGGTTTTGGTGAATTTACATTTTAAGTGTCTGTGTATTGTCCATGTGCGCATGTGTGGAGCACAGAGGGGAACGTTAGGGTCTCCTCCTCTCTACTTTATTCCCTTAATATAAGGGAACCTGGAGCTCACCTTTTTTGTTGTTTTTGTTTTATTTTCTGGCTGGGCTGGCTGGTTGTCAAGCCCAGTGAACTTCCTCTCTGTACCCCCTTCCTCAGGGCTGGGAGTACAGGCACACATGGCCATTCCTGGATGCTTTACATGAATGCAGCGGAACCAAGCTCAGGTCCCCATGCCTGTGCAGCCAGTGCTCTGATTAGTTTGTGTTTCTTAATGGAAATGACGCCCAAGTCCTCTTCTCCTCTCATGGTTCCCTCCACATTGCCTGTATGTGGAAACACAGGAGGTTGTGGCATAGGTGACTTTGGAGAAGAAACATAAATGCACAGCTTTAGAAAAGGAGCTTTATGTGGTGGTAATGATGTGCTCAGTTTCAAGGGGCACATAAGTCAGTGGGACATAAAGGGCGGGAGCCATCCACAGCGTGTTTTCTAGTCTTGCTCATTTGGAGAAATTGTGGCATTTTCCTCAAGGAGCATTGTGAATCTGGAATAGGGCAAATAAAGGGGGATGAAGCAGCCACATATGCAATTCTGCTTCCTAGACAACTGGGAGCTGTATTATGGACTAAACCATCACCATAATTAAGTCTTTTTAAAGGTTGTTTTTATAGCTAGTATTTTCAAATAGTACAACTTAGTACCCTCGAATAGCTGGAGTGAAGGTGATTTGCACATCCAGCCCAGGTCCAGTGCCCTTGTCGTTTCACATTCAGCTGCTAGACCATGGGGAACTATGTGCCTCCATGTTTTTATCCAAAAATCTATAGCTCAGAGCACACTTGAATTATCTAATTTTAAAAAGTATGCTCTATTATTTAAACCTCCTGTACCCCTCCCCCAAGGATTTGAAATAATGCATTTAAAGATATTCATTTATTTTTGGAATAATTTATTCATCATTATGGTATTATGTGAACTTTTTGAAAAGTGTTAATCGGTGTTTGCACTTTCCATTGGTTTAAAAAACAACGTGTAGGGTTGGGATAGTAGTAAGAAAAGATAACAAGTCAGAGTAAGGTTAATACATGGTGATTCACATCACAGGCTCTGAATCATGCCAGGAATAGTCACATGTACTTCCTTGCAGGCAGAACAAGGCAAACAAAGACAGACTGGAATGTGATATTGGTCATCAGGATAGCTACCTACCTGCACCAAGTTCAGAGAGGAGCACTATCCTGTAGACCTTGGGAAATGGTAAAAGGTACTGGTGAATATATAACTTCTTAACATCACAGCCATCGATTCTGCAATATATTTGCATGGCTGTTTCAGAGGCTCTGTTAGCATGCCCACTAACTGTATGGGCACATCTCTCTAATGAACTTTGTCCCTGAACAAAATATAAGCTATGTTGAAGAACAAATCATTCCTAAGCAGTTTCCTAAGCATTGTGTGCCTTTTTGATAAGAATGGAACAACAGTGTTAATAGCTATGTAGTATCTTAAGGAAAGGAAATTCCTTTAAGACTAATGTCTTCGTCACACACCACTGGGATGAACCTCCAAACCAGGCAGCTATGGGAGGAAGGGATTTACTGAAGCTACAGATCCAGGGGACATTCCATAATGGTGAAAGAGGCTGGCCCCTTTTCACAGGTCCAACCAGAGAGATAAACACATCACCAGTACCACATACATACCAACATAACAGGCAGTTGGGAGGGGAGAGAATTCTTTCCCCTTTATATAACATAAAAGGGAGGGTTCTCAACCCTTTCCCAGACTTGTGTACTCCCTGAGTCTCTATACTTTCCTTCCAGCACTGTCCTCCCAGAGAGGGATGTCTATCTATTTCTAGCTCCCTTGAGCTTCCTTACATCCTGCCTCCTAATGAGAGGGCTGCCTTTCTGTGAACAACATCGGAGACCCACCCAAGATTAAAAAGGTCAGGTTGACAACAAAACTTAACCATCACAACAGACACATTAACATTGCAGCCATTTCCAGTGAGAGCTCCTCTTATAGTCGCTTTGGAAAACATACAGCCTCTTTCTTGAGGTGATCCAAAGGTTGTCGGAGGAAGTGTGCTTTGTCAAATTGATTGTGAATGTTGGTAATTCTGGTTTCAATTCATTATAAATGTTGGCATTTCTGTGTTTAAAGTCCAGTGTTGGTACACTTAGCACAACGATCATAAAAGTGGCTTTGACAGTTAACATTGTGTCAGAAATCTAGTAGGTTGAAAATTGTACCCAGAAAGAGAGCCATGTGCTAACCCCTAGAACCAGTACATGTTCCATTATTCCATGAAAGGGTCTTTCAAATGTGATTAAGTGAAGGATCTAGAGGCAGGGATTATAATGGATTGTCCATTCCTGCCCTGAATGCAAGGATGATTCTTTACCAGAGGGGAAACTTCATACAGACAGAATAGAAGGTGACACACACATGGAAGACAAAGCAAAGCCTCAAGTGATGTGGCCACAAGTCAAAAACTACTGGCAAGAGAAAAGGGGTCCATTTTCCCCCAGAGTCTATGGGGAATGCATGGGTCAACAGTCCAGAAAAAAATAATTTTGGACATTGGTTCCCCTAAACTGTTAGAGAAAAAAAAATCTTTTTCTCTTCTCTCTCCCTGCCTCTCCCTCTCTCTTGTATGTAGTATGTATGGTGTATGTGTATGTGTGGTATATTTATGTGTGTATGCCTCTAGAGGCCAGAGGAAAATATCAGGTCTCTCTCACTCTTCCACATTATTTCCTTGAGACAAACTTTACCCAGAGCTGCTGTTTTGGTCAGAGTGGCTGACAAGCAAGTCCCAGTAATTCTCCTGTCTGTTCCCCACAGGTCTGGAATTATGGGCATACATAGCCATGCTTCGCTCTCTTGTTTTTAAACCCCTAATGTGCTTTAATATTTTGGTAGAAATATGGATATTAAGGATATTAAGAAATATGGATATTAACCCTTTCTTCTAGTAAGGGTTCAGGTAAAAGTGAGAAAACAGCAGTTAAGGTATATTATCTTGGAGAATATATTTAGTATAACGAAGAGAATGGGTATAGACATATGGACATTTACGACACTTCCAGCAAGTGGACACAATGGAAATGAGGAATGTACTGTTACTAGTGGCAGAAAGCTCCTCTGAATGGGTTCATATTGTTGTAGCCAGCTTCCACATTGCTGGGATGAACATCCAAACCAGGCACAGTTTAAGGGAGGAAGGGATTTATTTAAAGCTTACAGATCCTGGGGGAAGTTCCATCAGTGGTAGAAAAAGCTGCTTCCATACATTCAAGCAGAAAGAAACAATCAAAGAGCCTGTGAAAACCAAAAGCAATGCAGCAAGGACCCCACCAGAGCTCAGACTGCTCTCTTGCTCCTTTGGACTGGAAAATCAGATAGTACCCCAACACACCTTAGGGCTGGACCCTAGGATGTGACCACAGTGACACCTCCTCTAGCCAGGTGGCTGGAGACAAGCTTTATTAAAATACCTGAGTCTATGGGGGACATACTTTAAATGATAAAACTATGGAAAGTAGCATTATAAACGGTGGATCTGGATGTTGAGGTAAGGTGATTTTCAAACAAAGTGTTGAAGGTACAACACTTGCTTTCTTTTGGGCTTTTAGAGTAAAATGTCAGAAATAAGACATAAATTGAAGAAGAAACTATCAAGGAAAAAAGGATTAGTTTTTTATTATTTTTGATTTTTTTTTCTTTTAGCCTATCCAGATTGTATAAAATGGTAAAATTAGGAAAGTCATTGTTAGGAAAGCATTCTCCTCTGAAGTGAAGTTCAAGGGTGTGTGGTGGTGAGCATCTTTTCTTGGAGAAGTTGGATGTGTGGCTGTTGGATCATTGAGCCATCTCAGCAGAAGTCAAGTTAGAGAACAGATGCAGGAGGGGTTTGCAGAGGGACTTGTTCCATGGCAGGAGAGCCTGCCCCGCTGGGTCTATTCCCAATTCCTTTCATAGACACTTCAGAACTGGTGAGATGCCTCATTACTTCTCAGAGGCCTAAGGCGTTCTACTGCCAGCATTTCCCCCTATGTAGAACCTAAATATCTTCATTAAGGAAGCCTTTAGGTACTGTATATATTGAAGGAAAATGCAGTGTCTTTAACAACATTTTATTTTAAACCATTGTCAGTATCTGTGTGAATTCCTGTGACCATCCATAAGAGATTTACAGGGTTCTGAGAATTTCATGCCTGGAAAAGAACTGCCAGCTTGGGCTAAAAGGGATATAAGACAAAAGAGAAAGAAGGCTGTCAGACTCCCAAATCAGGCTTGATAAAACTAATAAGTAGTGGACTTATTTTGCCCTGATGCTTGGACAAAGGTCAGAGATGTGGACACCATAAACATCAAGCAGCAGAGAATATTTCCAGTATCTTGAAGCCTGATAGAATTTTCCTGGCTAGATTTCAAAATTGTTTAGAATTATAGGTTCCTGTCTTCCTTCCAGTGTCTCCTTTTCTGAATAGGAGTATCTCTGAATGTCATCCTAGTCCTGTCCCATTTTAGAAACAGGTATATTGTTTTCTAACTTGATAGGTCCAAAGATCAAGAAGGATTTTTCTTTTTGCCTCAGGGTAGATCATGGCCAGGTCACCCATATGTAATCTAGATGGCAATGATAATAAGATTTGGGACTCTGAAGTTGATGAAATTTTAGGCTCGAACTGATGATGTATTGGTTTGAACCTTTTGGGAATGTTAGTATGGAGTGAATGTATTTTACAGGTGGAGCAAATAGGAATTTATGTGACCAGAAGACCCACTCTGATAGACTGAAAACTGATCTGCCCCAAAGATTTTCATACCCTAATATCTTGGTCCTGTAAAAATTGTCTTATTTAGAAAATGTTTTTTTTTTATAAATATGATGAAATTCAAGGTGTCACAAAAAGATACTTTAGTGTATTTTTTAGAAGGGGCTCAAATGTGTCCTCACTAGGCAGAGATTAGCGTTATGATTAAATTTTGTTGTCAACTTGACCTTTTTAGTAATCTTGGGTGTGTTTCTGATGTTGTTCACAGGAAGGAAGCCCTCTCAGAGGGGGCAGGATGTCAGGAAGCTCAGGGAAGTTAGAAATAGACATCTTTTCCTGGGAGAGCAGTGCAGGGAGGAAATTCCAGAGCCTCAGGAAGTGAACAAGGCTGGGAAAGGGTTATAAGACCCCACCCTAAGGCCATATAAAGGGGGAGAAAATCTCTCTCTCTCCCCATGCCTGTTTGCTGGTGTGTGCTATTGGTGATGACTTCTCTCTTTCTTCTTGAATGTGTGAAAAGGGGGGGGGGCAGCTTCTTTCACCATTGTGGAACTTCACCTGGATCTATAGCTTCAATAAATCCTTTCTTCCCATATACTGTGGTTGGAGGTTCATCTCAGCAGCATGTGGCTGACTACTACAGGTTGTAAACAGAGATTTGATCCATGCAGAAGAGAAGACAAACACATAGAAAGGAAAGAGCTGTGAAGAAGGAGGGTGGGGTTAGAGTGATGAAGCCATGGGCCAAAGCATGCTGACAGTATACAGTGAGACATCAGGAACAAATTCTCCCTTGAGCCTCCTGGAACTGTGGCCACAGACACACCTTGATTTCAGTGCAATGCAACAGACTTTAGACTTCTATTCTCTATAATTGTGCGAATGTTAATATATGTTGCTTTAAGCCACTAGCCTTACAGTCATTTGTTACATCAGCCACAGGAAACCAATATAGAGTATTCTTAAAAAACCATACAGAAAAAAGATACAATATGAATCTTCACTAATCCTTAGAATCCTTCACAGAATAAAAGTAAATTAGCCACTTTAAAATTATACCTTGTGAAAGATAGCATATCTTAAATAGTGATATATTTATTCATGATAAGTGTGAGTTTGAGAATGTTTCTACTCTGCATCCACATTCTGATTCTCTTTCTTTTAAGCTTTTTGTCTTTTGGATAAAGGCATGATGGTCTCCATTGTCTTGTTCCCATCCCAACACCCATACTACATAACATATAACAGGGCTCAATACTGTTTGTGCTCACTACAATGTCTGCAAGTTCTTTATATGTGTGTCTCTGTCACCTCCACTTTACAGACGAGACACCTGAGGCAGGACCAGAAGTTACTTTCCCTGTGTGACATACCTTATAACTGGTACAGCCCAGACTTAAACTAGGCATTTGCCTCTGGAGCCTAAACTTTAACACCTGTGCATGTGATACTTAACATTGTCTACCAGCCCTTCAGCATCCGGCATAGGCATCCTGTAGGAAGAACAAGCAAACTGACTTCCTGGATTGTAAATACTCAGAGGAATGAAGGAACTTTCACATGGTTAGTTGTTGTAAATAATACTGAGGTAATATTTAAAGTTTACCTTGCACAGCCATGTTTATCAGATCAGACTACTAAGTAAAGTATAAAACCTAAACCACAGTAAGCATGCATCTCCATGTAGAGTGAATGAATTTACTAATTTAGTACCTGGGCATTTTCACCTTGAAACCTGTGGTTCTTAATATTCTTGACTTGCTGTGTGTACTAGTCAACTTTTCATTGCTGTAAAATATACTTAATATTATCAGATTCCCAAAAGGGAAGGGATGGTTTTGACTCAGTGCTGCAGAAGTTTTTGTCCCATGGTTCTTTTTTTATTAAATATCTTTATTATCCATAATTAGATACATTGTATGGGCAAAACTTATGATGGTACCCTATTTCCCTCCTCTCTGGCCCCATCTACGGGGATTCTCTTTGGTGGGCGTACTGGATCAGTCCTTGGGTAGGGGCTCTTGACTGCATAAACATTAGGGCAGGGTGCATGCACCACAAGAGTTGCTCACCTTGTGGCACCCAGGAAGCAAAGAGAGATAGGAAAGAGCCAAGTCCCAAGCCCCATGCAAGGGCATTTCTCCCCATCACATAACTTCTTTCCACTAAGTGCTATTTTATGAAGATCCACAACTTCCCAGCAACACCATCAGCTGGGGGGCAGGCTTTCAGCACATGAGACTTTAAAGGACATTTAAGATCCAAATCATAAGCTGTCACTTATTCAGGCCAAGAGACATTAATTTCACATGTGGAATGGTCATGCACGGAGAGGGGTTGATGCTAGGCTCCCAGCAAGTCTCCTCGTTGTATGTCCTGCATTTCTTTTTGTGTAGTAAAGGGCCAAGATCTACAACAGGCACTGGGGCCACCATGATAAAGGCCACATGAGCTTCTGGAGGGCTGACATGCCATATGCTCTTGTCAGCCAAATGAGAAACCACCTCTGACCTCCCAGAGCGACCAGTGCCATGGAAGGACAGCCTTCTCAGCTGGGTCTATTCCTGATTCCTTTCATAGACACTTCAGAACTGGTGAGATGCCTCATTATCTCTCAGAGGCCCAAGGTGTTCTATGCTAGCAGTGTCCCCCATGTAGAACCTAAATATCCTCATTAAGGAAGCCTGTGTGTATTGAAGGAAAATGCCATATCTAACAACATTGCAGTTTCAACCATTGTCAGTATCTGTCCTTTAAAAAATTACATTTGTGGCATTAATTTCTACTTGTATAATTGTTCCATAATATTGCTGTGTGTGATATGTTTGAGGTGGTATGCTTTGTGTGTATGCACATATGCGTGCAGATACACAAGGCCAGAGGAGAATACTGGGTGTCATTCCTCTGTCAGTCACTCGTGCATTTCCTTCAGAGTCTCTCTCTCTCTCTCTCTCTCTCTCTCTCTCTCTCTCTCTCTCTCTCTCTCTCTCTCTCTCTCTCTCTCTCTCTCTCTTCAGAGCTGCAATTTAAGCCAATCCCAGAGATTCTCTGGTCTCTGCTCCCCACAGGACTGAGATTATAGATGTATGCAGCCACATCCAGCTGTTTACGTGGGTCCTAAGGAATCTAACTCAGCTGGTTTCAGGCCCCCTTAGGCCCTCATGCATCTGACAAGCTCTTCTACCATCTGGGCCATTTCCCCAGCTCCAAAGCAGCTTTGAGGGGGTGGGAGGGAACCTCATGTGAATGTCTTTAAATTCAGAAAAAAAATCTTTAAAATTCTGACAGAATCACTTGATAAATATTAAATGACAAAACTAAATAGCACTGCATTTATGTATTTGTGTCTTCCTAACAGGGAAAAACTGAGGAAGCCGTGAACGCATTCGAAGAATTAGTGCGAAAGTACCCCCAGAGTCCAAGAGCAAGATATGGGAAAGCACAGGTATACCGAGCCATTCTCCTTCAAAAACTTTTCCGATGGTCATGGTTTTAAAAATATTTATTTATTCCCAAAGAGAGAGTGAATGACCATAATCCTCTAACTTGCTAAACTGTACTGCTGTTGAATGAGAAAGAAGGCTGGTCACCGAAAGATCATGCCAGCCTGACAAGCAATGTTTGTCACTAATATTAAGTCCTTTGATGGAGGAAGGGCTACTGACAGGAAAGAAAATGGTTATACAAATGCTAATTTAATTATGGCAAAAAAATGTTTTGTACTTTGAAATTTTTCTTTATGCAATTTTAATTGTGGCTACCAAAGATAAAATAAATGATGCTTTTGGAACCCTATGTTTATATTCTTATTTCACAGAAGGAATTTGAGATTTAGGCCTCAGGCAATATTTTTTTGTATTTGAGCTATTATGCTACAGATGTCATTTATATTTTCCCTAATGTGGCATAAACCAAAAGTTGGGCATAATAAATTCAATTTTAATATAGTCATTTAAAGGAAACTAAATCCATAGGAGTTTTAAAAATAAAAATGCAACAGAAGAGAAATTTAATAAGGAGGAATAAATTATGACTTTTTAATACTTTTGTTAGCAAATTAAACAATTACTTTGGAGTGTCTCAACAAACTTGAAAAATTCAGCACCATCAAGCCAAATTCAAAATACAGTCTCTGTTATTATTTTTGAAGTACCATTGATAATTTATTATTCCTAAATCACTGTGGAAAGCAGTTTTGAGCAGGCTTCCTAAACATAGGACACAAAATCTTAAATTATAAACAGAGTTCACTTTATAATTTTGCACAAACCATTAATGCCTTTGAAGCACCAAATAGCAATTTCTGAGAAAGTGTATCTGGGTGAATTAGTTCTCCCAAGAAAAGTGTGTGATGTTCATGTCCTGTAACAAGGGCTCACTTTCAGCCTTGTTTTATCTACAAAGAGAAAACTGTTTTTAAATATTCACTCTTTACAATTCCAATTTCTAAACAAGTGCTTATCTGTTTTGTTACACAGATTTTTAAGAAGTTACATGCCGTTTTGCCATTTTATTGCTGATATTTTCATAGTTACAGAAGTTGGAAAATGTTTACACTTGGTTAAAATGAAGATCCCTAGAGCCTGGGGAGAGGGCTGGCACACAAATAGCATCATATTTCTCTCTTTTTAGCCTGTCTTTAAAGAGATTCACTCGTGTCTCTATAAAAAGAATTTTTGTGGAAGGCACTGTTTCTACTGACCTTCATAGTCTTCAATTCTCAGATTCTGTTTGGTAGCTCTTTCGTTCCAGCTCTTTTGTTCCAGGGTTCCAGTTACAGAGGGTACGCTTGGTAGTCTCAGTAGGATTCTCTCTACTCAAGGACTGTTTCTGTTGTCACTTATCAGAGTTCATGGTCAGGAAAGTTAAGTTAATACACGCTGCAGTATTTCCCATCCTGAGGGTCTCTCCCTGTCTCCACATATTCCTCTATCTGCCAGCGGCCCTTTTCTCAGCTCCTGTTTGTAGCTCAACTCCGTGAAAGAGCTATCTCTTCCTCGTTCCCCGTACCCCATGACCCTTCAGTTACATGTCCCCAGCAGTCCTGTGGAAACACTGCTGCCAGAGCCATTGCAGGTGCACACTGGCCAGCACAGTGTCTTCTCGAGTTCCAGGGTACAACCTGATGGCTACTTGGAATGCGCTTCATCTCTTCCCCTTGAAGCCTTTCCACGCCACCTGGCTCCCAAGGCACTGCTGTTTTCTCTTATCTCCCCATTCTTCATCCTCTTTGCTCATCTTCCCATGTCTTTCTGACCTCTAATGACCTTCAAAATGGACTTGAGACATTGGAGGGGTTTTTTTTTTATCATTTTTTTGGAACTCTACTAACTGTGTACTTATGATCTGTGTAGATTCCTAGCTGTAAATACTGTGTCTATCCTCAACAATCCCCAATTAGATGTCCCTAAGGTTGACCTCTCCCTGAACTCTACACTCAATATTGTACCTTCTAAGTCAGTATGTCCACTTGGCATTTGGGGTTAGTACATGGAAGTAAACTGATACCATCCTCCCCCAGACTTGCTCTGTCCCTTACTGCCATTCGCAGGGATGACAGGACTCCATCAGGCCATCACTTAAGCAAGACCTGGAATTCATCTCTGACTTTTATTCTTCCTTTCTCTTGTAGCTTACTATGTCACTCTCTTGGTCCTGGTCTTCACAGTGTATCTGTAATCACATTTCATCTACCTCTTCTTCATGGTCACCTTGGCCACAGCCTGTCATCCCTTGCGTGACTTCCTGATGAGAATTCTTCCTGCGTGCTCTCCTTCTCCCTATTCCTCAGCCTTTCCTCACTATGGCCGCTAGCACAGTCCCTTCAAGCAGACATCAGATCATGTGAAAAAGCCCAGTGCCATCCACTTTACTGAGTGGCACAGAATTCTCAGTAGCTTACTCCCTCTCCACTCTGCCAGCCTTTCCTCTGGTCCTCACTGCCATAGAGCTGTGGGCCTGCTGTTCCTTCTGCCTGCCATATTCTTTCTCCAATAAACTTGCCATGTTGATTATCCTGACTAAGCTACCGGTGTCCTCATTTCCCTCCCAGCATGCTTCAGTCCTTCATTGCATACCACTAACAGCTATAAGACATTGTCATTTTGTCCTTTCGAAATGAAAGAAAAGTGAGAAGTCTTGGTCTCTTCTGTTCAATTTATGTCACATGTTTATAATAATGCCTTACTCCCAGAAAATAACTGTTGAATGAGTGAGTGTATGAATGAATGCACATATATGAAAGAACAGGAAGCATGGGCTAGTGTCCTGTCTGTAGGGTGTTCTCACATACATGATATCAGGTACCATCAGTCTGGGTGCATCTTCATAATCTTCTTTCTCATCTGTAACTTAGTAGCAAACAGTTTTCATATTATTCAAACAGTATTTTGTTTGACTTTCTTTTGTTTGTATTACTTGATAAAGATAAAAGGTTAATATTTTCTTATTAAAACATATCTAAAAGTTAAGTTTCATGACTATTTGGGGAAATTACAAACATAGAGGGGACAGGGCACTGATCTGACTGGTGGCTTCCTCTAGTGTGAAGATGATTTAGCAGAGAAAAGGAGGAGCAACGAGCTTCTACGCAGAGCCATTGAGACCTACCAAGAGACGGCCAGCTTGCCTGATGTCCCCACAGACCTGGTAAAGCTGAGTTTGAAGAGGAGGTCAGAAAGACAGCAGTTTCTAGGTAAGGTGCAGTAGGAGCTAACTCAGTAGGCAATGGCATGCTTCAACCTTGACGGGCATCAAAGAAATGTTGTTCAGAAAGTCAAGGTGCCTGGGAAGAACCTGAGTTTTATAACTAATTTTCAATAACTTAGACCGACTATGGCCAAATCTGAAATAGTCAGCCCAACCTCAGTAATTACAAGGATATAGACAGCAATTTGCACCCTCCTCAACATCTACCATGTGAAAAGTGAGACAGATCTTGGACAATTGTGGAAGGACCCATGGGATAGCCATGGAATCAGAAGACCCCTGCATTGCCAAATGCTTTCACTCTTCACCACCATACTTGTTCCCAGAGGTTGAAGTCATCAGTGGAATTACTTTAATAGAAGAATGTTTGGTGTTCCAGAAACTTCAAAGATTTCCCCTGTAAAATGTGAAAGAAAATGCTAGAAAATACATTTAATCATAAAATGATGTAATTCACAAAATAAATTTGTAAACACTTGAAAAAGAACATGCTTTCAACTGACCCAGGTTCCTAGTGTATATTGGTTTGTTCACTTGTAGCTGTGACCAGATTCCTGACAAGAGGCAGTGTGATTGATTAAGGGAAAGTTCTATTTCTGCTTACAGCTCCAGGAGTCAGGTCTATCCTGGTGGGGAGGTATGGCGGCAGGAACAGGAAGCCAGCTGGTCTCAGTCAGGAACAGAGCATGAATAGGAAGTGGGGACAGGCTAGAAAACCTGTGACCCCACTGACCACTTTCTCCAGCAAAGCTTCACCTCCTAAGGATAACACAGCTTTTCCAGACAGGACCACTAGCTGGGGACTAAGTGTCCAAACACATGACCCTATGGGGGACATTTTACATAAAAAACATAGCATAGTGCCGAAGGCTAGTAAGACTCCCTATCAGTGACTTTTGCCCAACATGTGATCAAGGAGAGAAGGATCAAACCTCGTGTCACTGTGGAGATAGGTGTTTCATTTGTATAGTGACATGGGTGCATTCTCATTGTCACTGAGGGAAGTCTCAAGTGTGTTACAGTCATGGCTCCACTGGCCCTTCTGTCAGCTTTCTGAGGAATAAAGGGTGTTTGTGTCACTTTTGTAGATGACCAAACTTGGGATAGGGGTAGAGCCTAAGTCGTGGTTACAACAGTAAGAAATATATTGTTAGGTTCATGGTCATGTAGGCCGGGAAGCAGACATAGCCCAGCTGGACCACAGGAAGTGAGGTGTTTGCTTGAACACAGAATTGGCACAGCTGGTGTCTTTTCTTCTTCATGGATCTTCTTAGCACCAGTTCTGTCTTAAAAATGGTAATATATTTGTTCATCGTGGATTTTTACATTAAAAGTTTGGATTTTTTAAAAGAAATCATTAAAATATTACTCAACTCAGAACCTCTTCAAGTGTCATTTCAGCAGAAAGGTCAAGATCCTTCACATGCAATATCCTTTTTCAGGCTGGAAGGCAAGGCAAGCTTATTTGGCATAAAAGTTGGAACCAAAAGTTCCATAATTCTGAGACAGTTGGACAGATTTTATGGAGACTGTGGGAGAAGAAATTGGCTCATGGTAGAACAATAGCCCAGCATGCAGAGAGTGGAAGGAACAGACAGCAGGTGGCGACA
The DNA here is from genome assembly GCA_004024765.1 of Zapus hudsonius. Lineage (NCBI taxonomy): Eukaryota > Metazoa > Chordata > Mammalia > Rodentia > Dipodidae > Zapus > Zapus hudsonius. The sequence continues at coordinate 27,525 of PVHP010001093.1, forward strand.
GGAGGTGGTGTTGGGGGGGGGGCATTTTCTGCACCTATGTGGGTATGTGTGTGGATGCCAGAGGACAACCTCAGGTGTTGTTCCTTCAGAAACTGTCCACCTCTGTTAAGACGATGACTCTCATGGCCTGGAGCTCACTAACTAGGCTAGACTGCCTGTTTTTGCCTCCTTGGATTGATTACAAGCACTATCACCATGCCTGGCTTTTTTTTTTTTTTTTTAATTTCTCCTTTTTTCTTTTTTTTTTTTTTAACATATGTCCTGGGGATACACGTCAAGTCTTCATGCTTTGAGGCATGCACCTTACTGAATGAACTCTCTTCAAAGCCCCATGCAAGAGGCATTTTTTTTTTATCTGCATGGATGGGTAACTGAAGTATTGAGACCTAAGGAAAGTATGTGCCCAGGAGCACAGTGGTGAGAGAGAAGTATGCAGAAAAGTCAACTCAGATTTGTGAAAGAAAGAATGATAAGCTGAGCACACCACTCTGGAGCTGTGACTTTAAGAGGTTTGGCCAGCAGTGGTGCACTGCCTCCTGGGATGAGTGGGGTGGTGCATTCAGCTAGGTAAGGTTAGTTAAGTAGACCATTTCCTTCATTGATCTTCCTGCTGCACTAGGTTTTATTCAGTTTGCAGACAGCTAATGTGAGGTAGTTTTTAAAATATATGTAATTCTTGTTTAGCCCATTATTTTCATATGTTGTTTGTGTTTCCAACTGTCACAAGGAACAAAGACAAGGCTCAGACATTTCCATCTGAAAGCCCTAAAAGTAAATGTAAGCTGGGGCTCCATGAGCTGCTAGTGCATAGTAGCCTGTCGTCCACCAGAGGCTCCCCTAATACCAAGAAAGCTTCCTGAGCTCCTTGGCTGGATCCCAATGGAGATGAGTGTGCTGGTAGCTGGAGAAGGTGTCCTCAATAAAGCCCCGCCCATGCGCTTCCTGCTTTTTCAAATTCATACCAGCTCAAGCCTGAAATCAGAGGTTTTATTACCTACCCTCTACCTATAATTTTGAAATCAATAAACAAAAATATTTCAATGCAGCATTTTTTCAAGGAATTAGTAACTAGCACTTTCTAAAAGAGAGAATTTAACATGAAAAGGTAAATGTAGATGAACTCAGAAAATAAGCATATCTTTAAAATATGTTTAATTTTAAAATAATTTTAATGGATGAGGTAGCCAAGTAGTTAAGGTGATAGACTGCTAAAATACCTTTAATTAATATTATATTTCATATATATAGATAAAGCAATTACTAGTACCATTATGACTATATTTTGAAATCTTACCAAGTCCTTAATAAGCCATCAGTAGAGAAAGTCAGATTTAAGCTGGATTTGAGGCTCTGTTAAAGATTTTTTTTTCATAATTTGTATTCTCAGTACAAAGGTATGTACGCAATATTTTTTATTTCTATTTGTGTTCTCCAAATTCAGGTCACATGAGAGGTTCCCTACTGACCCTACAAAGATTGGTGCAGCTATTTCCCAGTGATACTTCCTTAAAGAATGACCTTGGGGTGGGATACCTCTTGATGGGGGATAATGACAAGGCCAAGAAGGTTTATGAAGAGGTAAGCACCCGCTTCTCTTAACCATGTTGGATTAGCTACATGGTAAATTCAAATGCTATATGCCTCATTCTCTTTACTTAAATTATAATAAATGTAGTCTAAGCATTGTTTTCACTTTGGTTTTTCTACTCCTTTTCCTTTATCTTTTCTTTCTTGAGGCAGGGTGTCACACTTTCCTCCAGCCTCAGCTTCCTAAGTGCCATTACGCCCAGTTTTTCTTCCTTTTTTATTGACATATGTTCATTGGACAGAGAGTGACAGGTTTCATACAGACATTTTCATTTAAGTATGTCATGTGCTTTGACCTTATTCACCCCATCTTGATCGGAACATTTTGAGTTTTATCTTAACTCTGTAATATTAAAACCTTCAGCTGGTATTGTGACATTTTTTTCAACTGCAAATTGACTAGATCTTAGGCAGCTTTCTAAAGGTGTTCTTTATGACAGGAAGAGACCGAAGTAATTGTAATGTAAAGTTATAATCCTTTTTCTTTCGAAGTGGCTCTTTAAGGCTCCCTTTTCAGTAGGGCATTGATGTTTCCACCCTCTGGCAAGGATGCCTTTCAAAGGGCACCTACCTTATAATGGATGTTTTAATGGGGAGCCTTTAAGTCACACAGAACTATAAAACCTAGAATACTGGTTCCTTTAGGCAAGAAGGAATTTATTTGGTACAGAACAAACAAGATGTCAAATGAACTTTGAAACAGGAGCAAGTTAATGCCTCTGTAAAGCAAAGAGGACTCATTTCCTTCTTATTCTTTAGTTTGGACCTCTGGATCAATGGTTTCCAAGCTGCTGCACTTCCCATCAAATGTGACTGCCTATAGGATCCTATCTATTTTTAAAATATTCTCAAGGACAGCAGTTTCATAGTTAGTCCAGAGACTGGTCCACTCACAAAGTGGTGCTTGCCTCTGTTTATTGCTGTTAGTGCTTAAATTGAACATCATTGCATTTTGAAGCGACTGTCTTTTTACCCTTGTCATCATTTTTATTTTTTATGAGCAAGGAGAAATAAGACCGTTGCTTCCTATTGCACCATTAATATGGACACAGAGTAGGCTGAGCCCACTGCCCAGCAAATGTATGCCATCTAGGGAGAACTGTTCTGGGTCATAATTCCAATTGACATATGGTATTTGCTAATGGTCAGGCCATACTCAAGTGTTCTCTGCCTCATAGACCTTGGTTAAAAAAATATCATGTGTTTCGATGATTCGGGATATAATTGTAAGAATGATCACACCATATCAGACATCTCAATAATACTTCTGCCATCAGGGGCACTAAGATGGAAGTGTAGAGATTCCTTCTCTCTTTTCCTCCCTTTCTGTCTCCCTGTCTTCCTCTCTTAAAACTAACAATCCCAGGGAAGTGCCAAGTGGGCACTCGGCACATGTGAAGTCATGTCAGGATGTGAGTAAACTCTAGTGTCTAATCTGTTACAGATCTTTCCTCTTACCCTGTAAAAAATCCTTGAGCAGATTTGTCTGTTTTGCCTGACATTAAATCTCCATTTTACTTCACCTTGTAAAATGAACTTTACTTGTTGTTTATACATTTGGGATGATAATCTCATTTGATTGAGCATAATAGAAGGCACAAAGCCCCAAATATCACCACATTATACATCTGAGTGGGTTTGTTTTAAAAGAAGGATTAATCAATTGAAAATAGGTGTGGGATTTACCTCTTTCTCTCCTCTCAGTTCTAAGTTAATGAGCTGTATCTAGTAGATTTTCTTTCCTTAACTACAGTTTGTTCTGTCATGTGTATATCTCTGTCAAAAAGTTTCAAAAGCTATTGGTGGAATTGTATATTTTTCTTCACACTGACTTTTATTTTGGAATACCTTTATACAATTCATTGTCCTCCTAATATTTTTTCTATTTTTAGTTGCAACAAAGAGGCTGGCTTTATAGTCATTTGATGTAGATGGCTCATATCTGCAGCTTTGGAGGTTCCTCCTGGGCCTGCCACTTAGCCAAAGTCACCCACAGACCTAGCATCAATCCTGATTCTTCCCTGCCCCCACACCTCATGCAGATCATTCACTCAGGCAACTTGTCTTATCTGGTAAAATGCACACTTAATAAAACAACACAGAGTGTGCTTTCTTAGATTTGTAGTCTGGTGACAAGTCCCTAGTTTTTGTTCATTTTACCTTCATGTAGCTTCCTATCCATCCCTTTCACCCAGGCACCTCTCATCTCCTACCTGACCTGACCCACACTTCATCTGAGACTTGCTGTCTTTTGAGCATCACCAACCCCTGTGGACTATCTATCTCCTTCAGTTCCTACACTGCTGTGGGATCTTTAACATCTTTGATTGTGTGCCCTTCCAGGAAAAAGTGCCCAAGCAAATGCCTGCAGTATGTTTAGAAAAATGTGATATGATATGATATGATATGATATGATATGATATGATATGATATGATATGATGATATGATACCTACATTGTAAAAAAAATGCACACAACCAAGAAATGTCAGCTGTATCACTATAGAAATAGATGTCAGATAGATAGATAGATAGATAGATAGATAGATAGATAGATAGATAGATAGATAGATAGATAGATAGATAGATGACAGGCCACTGTCTAAGTAAATAAACAGATATATAGATATACAGACAGATGATAGTAGAGACAGAGAATCTGTGATATTATTTTAGTCTCAGTCTAAAACTACCTGTCACTGTCAAGGGGTTGTTGGACCTTTGGGTTCATTATGCACTTGTGTTACAAATGCAAAAGCATGATGGCTAAATGTGAAGAAGCTGGAGTCTCCACTCACTGTGATAATTAATAGGTGACTACTCCTACAGGGAAGATTGAGCCACGAGCCTGTTCCCTAGCAAGTGTATTTCAGAGACAGGGATAAGTAGAGGTGTTTGCATTTGCTATCCCCAGGGGACTTCTTGCCTGCATCACAGAACAGAACACTCTGTGATTCAATATCACTGCTGTCCTCTCCATACTCTTCTCCTATTGTCTTTTGCTGGTCTCTCACAACATTCCCTTGTGCTCCTGATCCACAATCCTTTTTAAAAATTTTTTCCTCACTTTTGTTTTTGCCTTGAGCACCTTCTCTTCACTGTCCCCCACTTCTGTGTTCTTGGTGAACTCCTATTCTCTAGATACCTTTGGGTCGTGTTCCCGTCACACTCTACCCCTCCTCTAGGGCTATTATGTGCCTCTTGCTTATTGTCTATAAGCCGTATGTACCCCATCTGAGTCATCACTGTCTGCTTATGAATGTGTCCCTTGCTTGGCTGAAAACTCCTGTTTCCGTGCATGTTAATCTGTCCAGGGCCTAGAAGAGCCCGATGGATTACATTTGCTCATCACTTAAGGTGATGGCTGTGTGCCTGCAGGAGACAGTGTCATCTGTGTAGCTTCAGTCTACAGTAAACTCCATTGCTGTGCTGGCAGGGGCATGATCTGCACTAACTATGCCATTCAGTACCCAAGGCCCTTACTGAGCTTATGCTCAACTCAACTCTAGCTTGAGCCTGGTGTGCAGAAGGAGCAGAGCTGTGCTTCCATGTTAGGGAGGACTGCCCACCATCCATCCATCCATGCTTTTAACACAGAGTTCCCAAGGACCTCTCTCCCCGGGCACTGAGGATGAGCAATGAATAAAACAAAGTCCCTGTAGAGCTTATGTGGGAGTAGAACAGGTCAGACGGTGATGAGTGCCTAAGTGACCTTTGACCAAGGACATTTTCATCCTGGATGCCAGGTGAAAGTGAGACAGAGGAGGACTATGAGCACCAAGGTCCTACAGCCGAGGTATCTGGCTTCATGTGAGCAGCAGGGAGTTCAGTACCCCCATCAGAATGGCTGAGGTGCCAGAGGTGAGCGCAAACAGGTGGAAGCCTTGGAGGTGGATTTGAACTTGTTCTTTTACTCTGAGTGAAAAGGATCTAAGAAGAAATCAGATCTGACTCTATATTTAAGCCCCTGGAGGGCCCAATGGAGGGCCAGCAGTTGGGGCTGTCCCATAGGGAGGTGAGGAAGAACTGATGGGATTGGAGCAGGCCTGATACCAGACTCATATGGGCAGTAGGTACAGTGGATTCAACAAGGGAAAGAGGGTCCCCTTTCTGGGTACCATATCCCTCCTGTGTAGGCTCCCCTTTTCCTAGAAGGCTCAAGGAGGAAGGGAGGTAGTGGTCATCATCTCTCCACAAGCATGAACTCATCTTTCTCTTTTGTTCCATATTTTTTTTTTGCCTAAGCAGCTTTATAAGTTGAATGTTGTTGTTTTGATTTCTCATGACTAATATTTAATTTAGATGCATTTGCATAATTTATCTTAAAATCATAATAAATGCATATAATAATAATAAATGGTATGGTTTAAATGAAATATTTACCTAGGTTTCATCATGGAATATTGGACTTGCTTACCAACCAAATACTCCATGCTTAAAGTGGTTTGGCCACCCAAGAAATTTTTTTAAGCACACTTTTCACGGTTTTTATTTTTAGATCATTTCACACTTCCAAAATGTTGCCCAAGTAGAACAGAGGTTGTGTACTTGGGTTCCCTCACACACGATGCACAGCCTTGTACACTCGACCACACTGGTCACAGCCCCAGTATAGAATCAAGGCAGCCTGGTGCCATCCTAGGCTGTTCCACAGGTGCTTGGAGTCCTTCACTGTCTCAGTCTTGGCTAGCACCCACATGGTGCCACAGCTTCACTTCTCCTTGTCTTCTCAGCTTTCGACGGTTCCTTAGGGTTTATGGGCCTACCTCCATACATTTAATGAGGGCAGGAAATTGCTCTGTCACATCTGTCAGTTGCTTCCTCTCTGGTAGATTCTTGTAAATGTTTGGGGCGAGCCAGCCCTAGGAGCAACAGTGTCCTCCATGAGCGACACTGGGCCTTTACTCCTTCCTGGAGGTGGCCTTGGTGAAGGTGCTTTCCCTTGTCATGCTGCTGTCCCTTCCTTTGTGATCACCCTGCATCTAGAGAAGAGATTTCTCAAGACTCCTTTTATATCACACCAGCCACTAATGAAATTGTTTTTGAATTAATGGATCCTGATATTTTACCTGTGCAATTCCATTCAGTGTCTTCTTCAAGCTCAGCAGATTCAGAGAAGTTTTCTCTAATCATTAAAAAAAGTTGAAGCCATGTCAGTTGACAGGCATTTTGCTGATTTGCATTGTTAAAGCCAGCAGTTACTGCCTTTTCATTCATGTCTTCATTCAGTATGTTAGTGTAAAAAGCACATTGAGTTGAGAAGCAATAGGCCTATTTGATAGCAGAGAGACAAAGTAGCCTATAGTGTTTTAACTGTAACATCATCACCCAGTTCATGCACAGCAAAATAATGAAAACTTGTTTTGACAGTCATTGTACTGTTTCTGCTTTCTATTTTCTTTGTGTTTAGGTTCTGAGAGTGACACCTCAGGACGGCTTTGCTAAGGTTCACTATGGCTTTATCCTGAAGGCGCAGAACAAGATCGCTGAGAGCATCCCCTACCTGAAGGTAAGTGCCATGGCTTGGCCACTCTTTCCACCTCTCCAGGTATGATGCCATTTGAACCCCTTGGGTGATGCCTTCTACATTGATTGACATGCTGAGTTCTGCCATCAGAATGTGTGCCCTCGAACCATGCCACGCACACCCAGCCTGGCCTCCTCCGCCATGACAGAGCGCCACCCTTTTGCATCACTGGGAGTAAAATTCCTCACAGAACAGCTCAAGAGAAGAAAGGAATTAAGAAAGGGCTTACAGTCGCAGAAGATTCAGCTCATGCAGGCGGGGAAGGCATGGGGGGTTCAGAATGTGTGCTGACAGCTGGTAACAGTGAGGTGCTGGCTCTGACACCGTGTGGTCATGGTAACTGTGTGGTGCTGGCTCTGTCACCGTGTGGTGGTGGTGACAGTGAGGTGCTGTCTCTGTCACCATGTGGTGATGACTGGGTAACAGTGTGGCCTCTGAGCAATAAGTGAAGAGCACATATAAGCCAAAAGCACATATGACCTTCAGAAGCAGGTATGTCCTTCAGCGCTTACCCCTGGTGATCTGTGTCTGCCAGCCAGGCTCCAGCTCCCAAAGGTTCCACACTCAAAATAGTGCTGGCAGCCAGGGATCAAGTGCTCTAACCAACAACCCTGTGAAAGACATGTCAGCTTAAATCATAACAACAGCCAAGTGAGCACAGACTAATTGGAAATGACTTTATTAAGGAATTCCTAAAACTAAAGTTGTTACAGTTTTTCATTTTAATTAGCATACATTATTTGAAATTATGGTTTCATAATGATATTTTTATACTTGTACATATAACATTTATTCTTCTCAACTATAGTTTTATATAGTAGTGAAAGTAGGCAAAACTATTGATACAGATATTTTAAATTTTATTTTATATATATGATAACAAGTGATATAATTTTACACCTCACACTAACTCCTGTTACTCTGAGGGCCCTCCTCAGTAGGGTCATGGTACTCACTGTGGGGTCATGAAGGCTTCAGTCAGTTCCTATATGGTATCAGGGGTACTGTGCCACAGGGTATTCCTACCCACTCTGTGGCTCTTAAAATCTTCCCACCCCCTTTTCTATGATGTTTTCACTGAACCATCTCTCTAGCCCCCAGAATTTTAAAATAGGAACAATTTGTTCTTTTATAAGTTAATTATATATAGTATATATTCTAAACTGGGCTTCTGGCTGCTTACACAAAGTGAGATAAAATTGCAAACTAGATAGGTTAAAATCCCAAAATAATAAACTTATATTGCTACTTTTTCTAACATACCAAATTGAATCCTTGCACTTCACCAGAAACCGGTGACTATCCTATAGACCATTGTATCTTACTGTCTCCTTACCAGAAGTATCTGATGGAATGAAAAAGGTTTAATTGAGCTTATAGTTTTGAGGGGAAGTTTCACCATGGTAGAGAAGGCATACCAAGCCTCAGTCACTTGGAAAAAACAGAAAGCTGAGGAAGGACAGCAATTGGGGCTGGACAATAGCACCTCAAGACCCAAGGCCTCACTTTTTTAAGTGAGGCTCTACCTCCTAAAGGTTTCATAACTTTCCCAAACAGCACCCGCAGCTAAGGATTAAGTGTTAACACATGAGTCTATGGGGGACATTTCACATTCAAACTACCACCAGTATCCAATAGATAGTCGATACTGTCCAATAGAACTTTCTGCCCTGATAGATATATTACCTATCTGTATTATTTACTGTACTGGTCACCTGCCCCTGAAATGGAGGTATTGTGACTATGGAAGTAAATTTTAAATTTTATTTAAATATAATTACTTTTGATTCAAATATTAACAGTATAGTAGGTAAGAGCAGGTAGCTAATTAATCAGCAGCCAAACTTTTTAAATACAGCAGTATATCTGGGTGGTTTTATTTGGCAAGCAGTTTTATATGATACCATTCTAACTTTGCCATACTTGAGAATCTCTACATTTTATGCAGTCACATAGACTTCTAGTCTCCTGGAAGGGTCCTTTATGACCCAGAATTCTGGGACATGAAGCTGAGAAATGGTGTCCCTTGAGATGGGTGGGCATGTGACCCTATCTATACTGCCTTTCAGCAGGCTTTTGCAAACCTTTACATTCCTTGCCAGGGCCATGCGAGCATATGAGGTTCTCTGATTGAAAGTGTTCTTATATTTCCTCTAACTCAGAGGTCCTAATAGTGTTCTTCTGGCTACAGAGAGAGAAAGGGAGAGCCAGGGTGCTGAGTCAATAAACAGGGATGCTTGCATGCCAGTCTGTTGTGTTTATTGCAATTTTCCAACATTATGCAATTAGCATTTCTTCTGAGTAAAAGATGATGAGCTTCTGGTAAAGAGATCTCAGAGATGTAAATTTTCAGCAAGGAAGTCCTTGACATTTAAATATTTTTGACTTTTGTCTTTTTCCTTTGCTTTTCTAAATTCATTTTCTGGCTTTACTATTCTCTTTTCTTTTTCAAACATAACTCTCAGATTCAGTGTTTTTATGCGAGAAATAGGGAGAAATAGCAAAATGTTTCACAAGAGAAATTGCTGAATAAAAATTGCTTATATCAAGATACCAGTTGATTTTAATTCTTTTGTAAAAAAAATCATTAAAAAGTCGTGACATACTTGTTTCAGGTAGAAAGAACTAAGACTTGCATTTTGGCTGTCATTGCTTGAGAATTTAGCAATTAAGCATTTGGGTTCAGGAGTATAAAACCGTAGGTGGCAAATGGTCAGCTTGGAGAGTAAATGTGAGCAACTCCCAGCCAGAGAAATTATTTGGAATATTGGAATATGCTAGCTTCCACACTTAAGGTTTACAACATAACATACTAACCACTGTTAACTAATGAAAACTGTGAAATTTGTGACCCCCATTATGCTTTTTCTTTGTAAATGTCGACCATTAACCTCATTGCCAGATTTTAGTATTGATATATAATTTTGTGATTCCTAGATTTCCCTATGATATATCATTTTTTTCATACATAGGAAAATCTATATAAGCCAAGTGTATTAGTCAGGGTTCTCTAGAGGAAACAGAGTTGATAGAATGGATTATAATAAAAGGGAATTTATTGGGGTAGCTTAAGACAGTCCAACAATAGCAGTCTGCAGGCCCACAGGTGAAGAAACCAGTAGCTGTTCAGTCCACTTGGCTGGATGCCTCAGCAGTCCCAATCCAGCCCAGAGGGCCTGATGGCTCCCTTGGGAGTGGCTGCTCTTCATTCCACGATGTGAGGCCGAAGAAACTAGGTTCTGATGTCCAGGAAGGGTAGGAAAGCAGGATGCGAATGCAAGTCACGAACAAGAACCAGCAGCTGGGGGAGGAAGGAAGAGGGTTTTCTTCCCCTCAAGCTTCCTTATATTTAGTCTCTTTGGAAGGCCCACCCACTGGGGGGAAGGGCTCACTCTGGAGAAGGGAACTCCTCCCTTCTTCAAAATCCCTAAATGATTTTGTCAATCCTTCCTGAAGGCAAACTCAGAGACACACCCAAGATTACTATGGATTATTACATAGATCAAGTTGACAAATAAACTTAACCACCACACCAAGAAATGAAATCTTAAACTTAATTCTTTCACATATACTAACACTGTCCTTTTTTCAGGAAGGAATAGAATCTGGGGATCCTGGCACGGATGATGGGCGGTTTTATTTCCATCTGGGAGATGCCATGCAAAGAGTTGGGAACAAAGAGGTAATGAATGACTTTGTGACTATGTTTTAACAGAGGTAAGAATGGGGAGGAAGTATATTAACAGACAGGGAAGTTACAACTGAGCAAATGCTTGGAAGATAAACTTTTTGTGTGTATATATGCATGACATGTGTGCATGTGCCTATGTATGCTCACAGGTATGTGGGGACACATGTGTGTGCAGGTGCATGTGGAGGTCAGAAATTGACATCAGGTGTCTTCCTCAGTAACTGTCTTATTTTCTATAGACAGAGTCTCTCACTGAATTAGGAGCTCAACAATTTAGCTAGACTAGCTAGCCATTCCATCTCCCCAGTGTTAGGATTATAGATGCATGCCACCATGCTTAGCTTTTATCTGGGTGCTGGGCATCTGAACTCAGGTCCCAATACTTGTTGGGGAAGCACTTTACCTACTGAGCCATCTCCATAGCCCCTGAGAGCTTAAACTTTTGCAGGCAGTGATTAAAACTATTTAGTTCTAGGTTAACCTAACGAAAGCTCTTTGAGGTTTGTGTTTTACAGCTCCTTTCAAGCCATCAGCTAAGTGATCCCAAGAGCAGCCTCTCTTTTGCTTGTGAATGAATGTATGTCAATGTGTGTGTGTGTGTGTGTGTGTGTGTGTGTGTGTGTGTGTGTGTCTGTATGAGAATATGTGTGTATCTAGAGATAAATGTTGCCTCAGAAAAATATCTACATTTTTGAAATGTTTACATTTTTAAAAATATTTTACCAGTTGCCCAAGATTAATTTTTGCTTTCCTTGGGAATTTTTGAACTTTTTTATTGACAATCTTCATACATATATATAATGTATTTTGATCATAATGCCTTCCCAATACCTTCTTTTCTTCCCCACCCCCATCCATTGAAATCAGACTCTCCCACTAGTCCCTCATCTGCTTGCCTGCCTGCCTGTCTGTCTGTGTTTGTTTGTTTTACTCTCCTCCATATACATGACAGAATGGTGATGAGTCCAATGTTGTGCACGTCTCATGCAAGTAGCAACAACCGCTTGAGGTCATGAATGCAACACTGCTTCATGTCTGGAAGATCATAGAACAAGGTTTTTTGTTTTTTTTTTTTTTTTACTAATTTTTAAGCACATAGATCTTAATAATTAAATATGTAACCTACCTTTATAAATGATCAATGCTAAGTTTAAGCTGAACATTTATAACTCAGATAATGACAGGTACCAACACACATACACACAAAAATGTAGTAACTGAAATTCCTCACATTATTTCTTTGTGATTATTACTTTTTCCCTGAGTATAGTTATATCTTCTATAAACACCACACTGGGTCATTTGTCAAGAAATCCTATATGATGAATTCCAGGCCCTTTTCACAGTCCACCAGGACTTATGTGGTGCTGCAGAATGGCTACACCTACTTCTTCCACCCTGCACCTTTGCAGGGGTTCTAGGCTCACCTGTGTTGGTCAGCAGAGAAAAGAGCTAAGTGAGACAGCAAATCTTTATCAGTGTTCCATGTGTGACATCTAAAGACAACATAGCTTCAGACTTCTCAAGAACATGTGACCCTCTGGACCACTGAGAAGCAAGCGGGCTTGTGATGGTGTAATTGCCTGCTAGAGACATGAACAAATTCTGGGTAATAGAGGTTTGGATAATTAATATGACTTCCTTTATACATTTCTACTCATTGGTACCTTCTCAACACTTGAATAAACTAGGATGAGGCATTAGAAATAGAGACAAAGAAGGAGAAGAAATTGCTGATTTGAGTGATTATTTTGTTCCATCGTTCTTTTAGATGTAAAAAGAATCTCTCTTTAAATGAGAGGGATATGAAATTCTGCTGCACTATCTAACAGTGGGGAAATGTTCATGTCCAATTACTATAAATATAACTGTCATTAATTAATTTATCTTTGAACATTTCAGGATGCAGGGCAAAGACAGATAAAAGAAGTCTGTGATTTATCTCCCATCTTAGATGAAAACATTCTTACTTCAAGGACAATGAATTCACTACTAAACACTTGTTAAGGGCCTGGTATTTGAGCCTATGGGACTATTCTACCAGCTTAATTATCATCAATATGCAAAGAACAGCACAGTTCTTGAATTTAACAAGTTCACAGTTCATGCTTATAAGAAAAGAAGCTCCATTAGCATTGGCTTGTCTGAGCTTGCCTGCTGGGAGCAGACACCCTCCATGAATACATGCTGGAGCTCTGCTCCTGTGCTGAGAAGATGGGCATGTGGGAGGCAAACCCACAGCCTCTGCTGCAGATGCCGATGAGAATATGGATTGAATGGAGCCTGTCTGTTATGATGGGTAGGAAAAGGGGGGAAGACAAACCATGCCATTCCTGTAGCAATTAAGCCTCTGCAGTTCCTGGCATTTCTTTAACTTCCCATCCACATTATAGACTCTCATTCTACAAGTCCAGACCCATGTCTACTGCTAGCTTAGTGTTCTTGCATGGATGTCACTTGTCTTCCTCTAAGCTATCTTCTTCCTAAGCTTCCTCATTGCAAAAACAACCTGGGACTTCTTGGTGGCCACCTCCTCCTGTTCAGGAGATGTTCATACCAGACTCTGCCATGTACCACCTTGGTGATATTTATTTATAAGAACCAAGCTGTTTCCTACACTAGTCTTGTTTTCTTCTGGGCCATGCTATACTCTAGCCTTTCATGATTTAAAATAAAATAGAGGTCTATTTTCATGCATGGCATTTACAGTCCTCTGTAGGCAGGTTGCAGCCCAAGCCCCATGTTCTCATCAAAGCAGTACTACAACCTGCAGACAGACAGGCTACAGTTAGGCCACTCAGGCAGATCCACTGCACACATTTCTGAAATTGAATCTTTCAATTCATTTCTGAATTTGGCTCTTTTTTTGGTGGGTGGGTGCGCACATGCGCGCGCATGCTTGCGTGTAAATCACACATACCAATAATTTGGCAAAAGTAGAAATGACATTCTTATAGAACATACTTAAGGAGGTTGCTCGCTCACTCCTAAAAAATCCTGATTAGATGGGAAATAATGAATTCAGTTTTTTTAAAATATTTTATTTATTCATTTTCAAGCAGAGAGAGAGAGAGAGAGAGAGAGAGAGAGAGAGAGAGAGAGAGAGAGAGAGAGAGAACCAGGGCCACCACCTTGTGGGTCTGGCTTATGTGGGTCCTGGGGAATTGAACCCTGGGCCTTAGGCACTGGAGGCAAGTCCCTTAACCACTGAGCCATCTCTCCAGCCCTGAATTCAGTTTTATAAGTTTCTTACTGATGGATTTTCTAGAAATTTTTATTATAAGTTAATTTAGATGTTAAAAAAATCTAGCTGAATTCTTTGTCTGCTCCATAACATGAATATAAGTGGCTTTTAAATTTCTGATATTTCATGATCTTTATTGTTTAGGCTCACTAAAGATTATCTTATTTAATATCTTTATTATGAGTAAGTATATACATTGTATGAGCAAATCTTGAGAAAGTGTCCCTATTTCCCTCCTCTCTGACCCCTTCCCACTGGGGTCCTTCCTGGGCACGCATACTGGATCTATCCATAGGTTAGGGGGTTATGAACTGCACCAGAGGAGACAGTTTTTCTTTTATTTCCTTACCCCTTTGTGCATTGATGCTAAGCGGGGCAGTGTCTCTGGATATTCTCCCCCACCATGGCTCTTACATTATTTCCGCCCCCTCTTCTGCTAAGTTCCCTGAGTCATGGTGGGTGAGTTTTAATTCTGCTTAGTTGTTGAGATCTTAAGTATCTCTGGATCTTTGCCCTGGGTTGTGTTGGGTATTGTTTGTGTCTGTCTCCATTGACCTTCCATGGGTTATCAGACTTGCTGGGGTGATTGGTCTCGTACTTGTCTCTTCACTTACTCATAGGTTTTATTTGGGCCCTATGTGAAGGCCAGGAGTGGTTTGTCTCCTGCCAGCATGTCAGCCATCATCCATTGTCTCATTGGTGGAATTGGATTGATTGTCCCTGGCTCTCTCACTGCCTTCTGAAAAATACAAACAGAATCTCCATCGGAGAGAACAATATAGGTTAAATGAGACAAGCATTGCTATTATTTCTAGTTCCTTATGGGTGTAGCCTCTCTGTAGCTCTCTGGTAGTGGGAATTTCGCCTAAGAGCCCAGGTTCTTGGTCCCCATAGGATTTTGCCATGAATCCCAACTCCAGTTAAGAGTTACTTGTCAATAAGCAGATCTCTTAGCCAATCAGTAAGCTGATGATTACTCTCCTAGGTTTAGTGCCACTATTGAACAGATAAGCACTTCTTGACTTGCTGGTCTCTTTCATATAGCTGTGTGTTCAGCATTCTTGTGGCAACTGTCTATATTGTATATCAGTGGTCTCTGCTTTCTCCAAATATCATTGACCAATTTCCCCTGGAAGCTCATGTAATGCCTTCCAATGCTGCTCATGCTACCATCTGGGGGCTGGTTACCATTCTTGATCTAGCAGGATCTTTGGTGTTGTTTGATTACACTCTGTGATTTCTTCAGTAATAGGGTCTTACCTTAGTCGTTGGGCAGATATTCAAGAGCTTTGACTATCTATCACATTTTGGGGACCTTGTGGGTCTCTTTGATCAACAGTTCAGTGTGGGAAGGAACCAATAACTGGGACAGGGAGATACAGGCCTGAGCAATTATTCTTGAGGTTAGGCTTCCTCCCATTCTATTCATGGCCCCTCGTACCAGGTGGTGCCCTCAGCTTCCTCAGGAGCTTACTGTATAAAAGCTAGGGTTTTATGGTGTTGATTCATTATTAGTTTAGTTTATTGTATGAGTGCCCCCACATTCCCATTCTTCCCCACACACAATTCTTCCCATCCCCTTTTACAGTCTCTGCATTCACTGACAGATTTTCTTAATGTTCAGGCTTAATCTGGTTAGAAACCACATATGAGGGAGAATATGCTGCACTTGGCTCTCTGCTCTTGTGTGAGATCAGTAAGAATACTCTGCTCCAAGTCCATCCATTTTTCTTTAAATTTCATCATGTCATTTTTCCTTTCAGCTGCGTAGAATTCCATAGTGTATATGTACCACAACTTTGATATCCATTCATCTAGTGATGGGAATTTGGGTTGTTTCCAATTCTTTGCTATTATGAATTGAGCTGCTATAAACATGGTTGAGCAAATGTCTCTGTGCTTCGGCAAGGAATCTTGAGGGTAGATGCCCAGTAGAGGAATAGTTGGGTCCACTGGTAGCTCTATATCCATTCTGTTCAGGAGCCTCCGCAGTGCTTTCCAAAGTGGTTGTACAAGTTTTCATTCCCACCAGCAGTGAATGAGGGTCCCTTTTTCCTCACATCCTCACCAACATCTATTGTTGGTATATTTATTAATGATTGCCATTCTGACTAGAGTAAGGTGGAATCTCATTGTTGTTTTGATTTGCATTTCTCTGATGATTAATGACCTTAAACATTTTCACAAATGGGAGTTGGCCATTTTTATTTCTTCCTCTTTGAGTTCCCTGTTAAGTTCCCCATTTTGTGAGAGGGCTGTTTGATACTTTTCATTTAATTTTTGAGCTCTTTGTACATTCTAGATATTAGGCCTCTATCCACATTGTAGTTGACAAAGTTAACTCCCAGCTTGATGGTTGTCTATTGGTTTTGAGAATGGTATGCTTGTATGTACAGAAGCATTTTAGCTTGATGAGATCCCATTGGTTAAGTGATTGTTGCACTTCCTGGGCTATCGGAGGTTTGTTCAGGAAGTTTTTCCCTATTCCTATCTTGTAGAGAGTTCCCTCAATTTTTTATTCCAGGGTTTTCAGAGTTTCAGGTCATTGATCCATTTGAAGTTGATTTTTGTGCATGGAGAGAAGAGAGGGTCTAGTTTCATTTTCTTTGATATTTTATGATCTTGTTTCCCCTAAAGGTGAAGTGACAAAGGACTCTAGGAGAATAATGCCAAGGCTTCTGTTTGATGCACAGTGCTTATTGTGAATATCAGGAAAGATGGAATTTTAGTTTCAGCAAGCTACTGTGAGGGAAGGGGCTGGCCCAGACACCCAGCAGAGTGAGGCCTAAAGCTAAAGGCATTTATCTCCTCAGCTAGAGCCATGCTACATGCTGGTTGGGTGTTCCTATAATGTCTTTTTCTATCATTATTCTATCTATATTACTCATCTATCAAGTGAATTGCTCATGACACAAAAACTAATGGGCCATCAAACATTCCAGAAAATTATTTGTTGCCATCATCATTGCTCACTTTAATACCAAAAAGTTTAAGGAAAATCCTAAATTCAAGTTAGCCAAAACCACAATAGTTAAATTAATTTGAAAGGTTAAAAATCTGGTTACACTTTCCATATTGTTGTAGTTACACTGTCGTTGCTGGCACAAAGCACCTGGCCAAAAGCCGTGTGTGGGAGAAAGGGGTTTATTTTGGCTTACAGACTCAAGGAAAACTTCCAGGATGCAGGGGGAAACAAAGCATGAGCAGAGGCTGGACATCACAAACACCTCCTGGCCAACATCAAGTGGACAACAGCAGCAGGAGAGTGTGCCAACTAACACTGGCACACTAAAGGTTAATAAACTGCAAGGTCCAACCCCCAGTGATAAACCTCCTCTAGTAATGTTTCACTTCCTAAACTGCCACTGAGAACCAAGCATTCAAGCCACATGAGTTTATGGGGTTACACCTAACTCAAACCACCATATTTTATCCTTGGCCTCCTTAAACTGATAACCATCCATGATGTAAAATGCAATGCATTCAGTCTAACTTTAAAAGTTGCCATGGTTTTTATCTACTGTTCAAACATATCCCTAGTCCAAGGTCTCTTAACTGTGACCTATAAAACTAAAGGAACATAATATAACATAATAAACATTGATACTGAAAGAAAAAAAATTCCCATTGGGCACTGCCAGGATTGATCTGAAACAAACAGGGCAAATATCAAATCCGGTAGGTCTAAGTCTGACATCCCTAACCAGTGATAAAATCCCTGCAGTTCCCATTTTACCCCTCCAGATGGACTCTCTGCAGTTCCCATTTTACCCCTCCAGATGGACTGCTCCTACCCTGGGGAAAACATCACCCTTGCTGGCAGTTCTCCTTGCCAGCCATCCCATAGTACTGGCATTTCCACTGGGTCTCCACTGAAACACCCATAGTTCATCCTCATGGCTCCATTGGGTCTCTAAACAGGGATTTCCCACAAGCCTTCCTCACACTGCCCATGGCCATTTCCAAAATACAAAACTATAGCAAATACAATGACCTTCTTTTCCCTGCTTTTTTTATACTGCATAGTACCAAGTGGGCTACTATATTGGTTAAGCCAGAAGGAAATAAAGCCAACTTTGAATAGCGGGGTACTCCTTCAGCCTTCAGGCCCCTTAATTTCTAAAGTCAGCCTTCTTTCTGCTGTCCCAGTACAGAACAGCTGGCCCAATCTCAATGGTTGTAATCTCTCATACAGTTGCATCTGAATGGATGTTATCTCCAGTCTAAAACTTTCACTTCTTTCTGTGCCATCTCCATCTGCTCACACCAGTCTGTTTCTATGCAATGCAGCCCTGCATAAGTTCTCAGGACACAGGCAGGCAGAACGCAGCAAGACTCTCATACACTCTGCTTCTAGACTAGTCTTGACAAAGTTCTTTCTCACTCTAATAAGCCAAAACACCCAGTCCATAGTTCTTACTGCATTCCAGTATTTCAACTGACAAGAAGGCATCAAGTTATACTTAAAAATCTACAAGATGTCTCTTAGGCAAAGGTTTCAAATACTTCCACATTTTTCCTGCAAATCAGTTCCAAAGGGCCAAAAAGTCTTTTGGAACAACCCCACTTCTCCTACTTCTTGGTACCAGATTTCCTCTTGTTTTTCCTTCTTATTGCTGGCACAAAGCACCTCACCACAAGCAGTTTGTGGGAGGGAAGGGTTTACTTTGGCTTTTGGACTCGAGGGGACACTCAATGATGTCAGTGGAAAGGATGGAGGCTGGAGCATAGGTAGAATACCACATGAGAGTGAGCCAAGCACTGGCAAGGGGAAACTGGTTTTGACCCCCATAAGCCCACCCCCAACCACACACCTTCTCCAACAAGGCTGCAATTACCAAATTGCCATCAGCTGGAGACCTACGATTCAGAACACATGAGTTTATGGGGATACTTAATTCAAACTACCACACATATGTTTCAGGGAAAATATATAAGAAGGATTGGCATGTCTGTTCTTAATTTGAATTAATGAGAAAGATAATTAAATTAAAAGTCCCTTTTGATAAATAAAAAAATGATACAAATATGAGAGTTTAACTAGTTGCCAATAGCCCTGAACTTTAGTTTTCAGATATTTAATCATTATAAATTTTAATTTCAAAACATGAAAAATAGAGGTGTTTGGGTCTCTTAGATCAGATGAGATTCACCTCACATGAGAAAGCCAGTAATGAAGTACTGAAAATTGGAATGTTACTTTTCTAATGAAAAAAAATGAAATATGAATGTTAAAACACCCTCAGAAGTTAATTGTTTTTACATTTAAATTATATCAGGAGTATTATAAAGAAGAAGTTGAAATTGATGTTAAATTGATCAGAACACATATATTTAACCTGGAATGTTGGGCACAGTCCTATAATCCCAGCACTCAGAAAAGTCTGGCCTGAATTACAGAGAGAGAGAGAGAGAGAGAGAGAGAGAGAGAGAGAGAGAGAGAGAGAGAGAGAGAGAGAGAGAGAGATTCATATTCAAAGGCAAAATCATTAGATCAGACTTGCACCAATGGAAGCAATAATATTCGGCACACCACTAGGAAACCTTACCATGCCAAAGACAGCAGGGTGGGCCCGAGGCTGGTGTCCTGTAGGAAGACCAATGGGGCACATGTGGCTAAGGCAGTGTTTTGTCCAGCCATATGGAACAACTACTGCATCCCGCTTTCCCTGAAAAGGAAGCCAGTTACATCATGTTACAACCAGCCAGAAGCCACAAATACTGTCCCTTGTGGCATAAAACATATACTTTAAGAACAAGGGTCATTTTTACATAATCTAATAAAAATTTGGAATGTTTTAGTTAACTTCCCTTAGAGGATTCAGAATCTGACCCTTGAGGTGGTAGCTTTCTTAAATATGGATATAAAAGAAAGTAATCTGGAAAAGAAATCCCTCTTGATTTTAGCATCCCACTTCATAAAACACAAATGTATTTGAATTAATTATTAAAATCATAATTTTTTTAAAGGAAACCAAAATAGAGCTTACAGAATGAAAGCTAAAGTAGAAGCATGGTCTCCTCTGGAGCCGTTCATCTGCTTAGCAGTGAGTTCTAAACTATGCCAGGTGACTTGGTAGGAAACCAGTCGGTGAGGCATGAAGCCACTGTTCGCATATTTTTCAGCCTACAAGTAAAAAGAAGCAGGAGTGTTCATTTTTCCTAACAGGTCATAATAGGAAACCCAGTGAAATCATAGTATTTTCACTAGACTTCCAGCAGTTTGGGGGGCGTGTCTAACAAGCCAGCTCTTTATTTAAATATCCCAAAGTATAGACATTGCTTGACCTAAGGTGAGACTACTTCAGATTTTCCAACTTTACAGTGGGGTAAAGCCTTGTGCTTGCAGTCTGTACCACACTTTGGGCCTGGAATTCGGCTCTATTTCCCAGGATAGCATATGTAATGCAGTATTCTCCCATGATGGTGTAGTGGCAGTGAGCCACAGCTGTCTCAGCCACGTGATCAGGAGGGGACTCTGCTGATAAACAAGAATGTTCTGTAGGTTATGCAGATTAGCTGCATTATCAGCTTAGAATGTTTTCAGTTTTCAGTGGCTGTATCACAGTATAACTTCACCTTAACTCAAGGAAGAGCTGCAATACTTTGTTTATTGGCTTTCATTTTAAAATGAGTATTCCATGCAAAGAGCAGTATGGAGAATTGTTTCTATTCTTCCAGGCATATAAGTGGTACGAGCTTGGGCACAAGAGAGGACACTTTGCATCGGTCTGGCAGCGCTCTCTCTACAATGTGAACGGCCTGAAAGCTCAACCCTGGTGGACACCCAGGGAGACGGGATACACGGAATTAGTGAAGGTGAGTGTTAATGTACACATCATTCCCTTCCTACTGGAAATCAGAGAGTACTTGCCATGGGAAGGAATGCAGAGAGAGGAAATATTTTGTATCTAGTGTTATTTACAAAAATAAAAAAATAGTGGAAAAGAATGTTTTAGCTAAAAATTTCCTTCAGTTAAATAGACATTCAACTTTTTGGCCTTATGACCTCCTTGAACATTTAGAAATTACTGAACTACCCAAAGGATTTTTTTAACTTTTTATTAATAGCTTCCATAATTATAGACCATAAATCATTATGATTCCTTCCCCACCTCTCCCATCTCTCTTCCCCATCTTAATTAGTCTCTGTTTTGTTTCTGTATCATCATCTTTTCCTCCCATTATGTGTAGGCGTTATCAGGCACTGGGAAGTCATGGATATCAAGGCCATTTTGTGTCTGGAAGTTTACACTCTAAGCAGTACTACCCTTCCTTTGGCTCTTACAATCTTTCCGCCACCTCTTCCTCAATAGACCCTGAGCCTCCGGAAGTGTGATAGAGGTGTCTCAGTGCTGAACACTCCACTGTCATTTCTTCTCAGCACTATGGTGTCTTTTGAGTTATCCCAGTGGTCACTACCATGTGAAAAAGAGATACTGCTCTAGACAAAAGAGAGAGTAGCATTATTATATGGGTGTGGTCATTTTTAAAAAGTGTTTTTAAGGCAGTTTGGTGGGTATAATATATGTATTTAGCCAGACAACAGCAGACATTACTCCCCTAGGGCTCATGACCTCCCTTGCCATAGGCTTTTGACTTGGTCTTCAGTACCAGGAATGTATTCCCTCTGTGGAACAGGTCTCCAGTCCAATTAGAAATGGTTTCCCCCACAATAGACGTGCTACTATTGCACCATTTGGCACATTTGGCCTGACTCTGTGGCTTACATGTGCTATATAGTCATTAAAAATTAAAGGAAATTTCATTTTTCATCTTAATTCTTTACAATTAACAATGAACTCAATACATGTGTAAATAACTGTATGAAATCATCATATTTTCCAGCAGAAAATGTGATTAGAAGATCAAAGTTGTAATATATTTTTACAAATCTTTTTAAAAAATTATTAATTTTATTTACAAAAAGAAACAGATGAGAGAGACAAAGGGAAAGAGAAAAAGAGAAAGAGAATGGGTACACCAGGGCCTCTAGCCACTACAAATGCATGGTGCATGGTGCAGGTGCATGAGCCACTTTGTGCAGCTGGCTTTACATGGGTACTGGGGAATCAAACTCAAGTCGATAGGCTTTGCAGGCAAGCACCTTTACTACTGAGCCATCTCTCCAGCCCCCTACTTTCACAAATCTTCTTAGTGCCTGGTTTCAGAGAAGATAAGAAGCCTCATGTAAGCACCCGCACCCAGGAAGGGGGCAGTGCTATCACACATCACAGAGCCCTTGGCAGCTCCCACACGTGCTGGGCACAGACAGGCATGCAAAGAGCATCTTGAGTTATTAGGAAACTAGCTTGGGTCTTTCACACCTCCTCACACAGTCTAAAAATTCATATCCCTGGGCCACACTTTGAGAACTGCTGGCCCCGAGGCCACAGACAGAAAAAGGCAGATAGAAATATTATTTAGAAAACATTTCAACAGATATATAAGATACATTAAGTTCTAATAACTTAATATTTATAAAAACTGGAAAGTTAAAAAAAATATTGATTTATTTGCATGTGTGTATTTCAGGGGGCATGCCAGGGTCTCTACTGCAAATGCCAGACACTAGTGCCACTTTTTGTGACCCACTTTATGTGGGTGGCTAGGAATTGAAGCCAGGCCAAAGGCTTTATAAGCAAGTGTCTTTTATCACTGAGTCACCTACCCATCCCCTGAAAGTTTTGTATTAGTAGATTAAATCTGAAATATACGACTATTTTGGATCTCAGTGAGGACTGGTCAGTTTACTTTCCCTTTAATCCATTTTTTCTTAGACATATTTACAAATCGGACTGAATTCATTTAGTCATACTTTCTATACTGTTTTGTGCTTCAAATGTGAAAATATATGTTATGAGTTAGTTATTAGTTTCTTCTGGTCTCAGAAGTCTGTCATGTGCGTGGTGTAGCAGTTACCTTCTTGTTCCTTGGACAAAACACCCAACCAGAAGCCACTTATAAAAGAAAAGAGTTTATTTCTGCTATAATTTGGGAGGAAATGTTCATCGTGGGGAAGAAGTACAGCAGGATAAGACAGTCAGGTGTCACATCTCCACACATCAGCAGGGAGGAAGAGAGCTCAGTATGGCATGTGAAATTGAGCTATCACACCTCAAGGCCAACCTCCAGCAAGGATCCAGCATTTTGGGATGAAATATGAGGATTCATCGTAAACGCACAAAACTACATACAGGGAACATTTTAAATTAATGCCACCACACATGACTTTTAGAAGATAATGTATGTTGATTTTCAAGCAATTGAAGATTTTACCTGAGAGGAAAGCAGGAGGAGAAGAACAGGAGTGACAGTTCTAGAATCTGCTGATGGATATGTGGAGGTTTGCTAGACTCTTCTTCCTTCCTTTGGGTGTATGTTTAAAATTACCCTGAAGTTTTGCATGAAAGGACATCTTAACTAAAAGATGTTCTAAAGACATTGAAGACTTCGCTCATTGATTTGATCTACTTGGGATAAAGAGTTGCAGTATGATTTCAGTGGCCATGTTTATTTTTACTTCCTCTAAAGCTTTCTTTACAATCATCTCACTTTGGTTGTAGAGGCAGCTGCTGTTCCTGCAGCTTTGAACCATTTATAGATGGAAAACGGTCAGGCAGTGATGCACGAAGATTAATTGAGGAGCGTCTGCATCCAGCAGGAGTGCAGAGTGACACCCCCTCCTTTGGTGACTCCACTACACGTAGCGCCATCAGTCATTTTATTTTTTCTGTGTAAGGTTACACCCAGATCAGATCACCTTTCCTTGTACAATTCTATCTCCCCTTGAATCCGAGTACATTGAGCTCTTCCTACTGTTCATTTTTCTTGGTCTCTTTGGGAGTTTATTTCCCTGTTGCGGCTTTTTGGATGCTTGCAAATTCAAGTAACAGAAGTGAAATTCAAATATTCCTTCAATAACAAGCAATCCAGTTGTAACTGGAAGCCCATTCACAGAGCAGAGTTCTTGAGGGGAAGGTTTTCTGGGCCCTACATTTCTTCTCATCAGTTTTGTCCTTGCTGGCTAACTGCAATATGGATGGACGTTATAGAGAGCTAAACCTCTATAACACCATTCAGCTAACACCTCAGCCCTAAATGGCCTCTAGAAACCTCCTGGGAGACCTCTTCCTCCTGGCAGCAACTGTGTTATATGGGCACTCAGAGTTTCAAGGGAGCTTGAAATAAGAAGAAGCTGATGACAATCTTCCAGGAGGAGAGAGAGCCTGTCCCTTTTCACCAACCAGGGGCAGGAACCTTTCCCTTCGGGCTGACTGAGCCAGACGTCCACTTTGGACTGGTTACTGGCCAGGACCCATTAGGTAGTCATCAAGCTAACAGATCTGCCTGTAGGAGCTTCCTCTGAATTGAGTGGCTGCCTTGGGAAAGTAGGTATCCACACAAAGCCAGGGTTCTGTTGGGAAGGTAGCTGACATCCTCACTGTCTCAGGACATGCACTTACACCCAAAAATTTTTCTGTTTCCTTTTTCTCAGAAATTTTTGAAGAAATTTTCTCCATTTCATTTGACCTGCTGTGAGAATTTTTCTTAAGGGTATGCTACCCTAATTTGCTTCTCACCCTCTATTCTATGTAAACACATTAACTCAGTGTGAAAAAACAAATTCACTTACCATGTAAACTTCTGGTCAATTTTTCCTTCTAACCTTATAATTTGGATCAATGTCTTAGTCAATTTGTAATATTACAACAAAATTCCATAGCTAGAATGTCTTAACAAGAGAAATTTATTTTTTTAAGACTCTTAAGGCTAGAAATCCAAGGCCAGGATGCCAGGAGATGTCGTGTCTGGTAAAGGCACGTGTCTGGATGGTCTGTCTCACTGTGTCTGCATATGGTGGACACAGTGCTCAGACAGTACACTACCAACATTATAGAATGTAAAGCATAACTAGATTGTTTTAAACAAAAGTGATTATACCCTCTAAGGTAGCTATTTCAAAAACAGAAGACAAGCATTATTAACAAGTGTTAGTATGCATGCAGAGGCATTGGAGCCTTCCAATGTGGCTTATGGTTACATAAAGTGATGTAACCACTTTGAAAAATATTGTTCGTTCTCATATTGTTAAACAGAATTCCTACATGGTCCAGCAAGTACACTGTTAGGTATATACCCAAGGGAAGTAAAGCATGCCCATATAACATACATACATACATGTGAACATATATGAATGTTCACAATATCATTATTCATGATAGCAAAAACATGGAAATAAACCAAATGTTCATCTAAATGAAGAGTAAATGGATAAAAACATCTCATTTCAACACATTGACAAGGGAATGAAGCACTGATGCCTGGTACAATATGGATGAACATTAAAAATTTTTGCTGAATAAACAAAGCTGGTTCCCAAAGAGCACATGTTACATGATTACATTCATATAAACTATTCTAACCAGGCACATCAACAGAAAACACATGCTGATTTTCTCCAGCATTTGAAGGCTTGAGGGAATGTGGAGTGGCCTCTGACATGTAAGGAGTTATTGGGGGGGGATGATGAAGTTTTAAAATTAAAGTAATAATGAATGCTTAACTGTGAATATACTAAAACCCACTGCATTACAAAAGTTACTTGAGTAAATTTTATGGCATGTGGGATATAGTTTCATAAATCTGTTCAAAATAAGAACTATGATGGTATATGGTACTGCAAATATATTAAAGTCAGAAGGTTTCTGCTGGATGCTGAAACACTAACCTTTCCATCACCAGGGGTGAAAAATGCAACAGTTGAAAGCCTCCTCTCTGCAGCTCCATTGCCTAGCTGGGATTTTTTAACCCATCTCTTATTGGGATATGACATTAGACTTCATTCTTTGTGTTTTTGTTTCATTATGTGCAAGATGATCTTGGCAGTAGCATCTTTAGGTTGTTCTGGAAGTAGAATAAGAAAGACTCGCTTAACAAATATTAGTTACTGTTATTATGATGGCTGTAATTTGAATTACTTTGCTTTTGTAAGGAAATATTTTCTAATTTTGAAAAAATCTGTAAGGTTAATTTGAAATAGTATGTGTTATTAGAATAATAATGTCAGAACTGCTATGCACTAGATGCTACCTGTCTCCCATCATTTTTCTGAGCACTTTGTATACAATATTTTTAATCTTTATGGAACTCTAAGAGATTATTATTGGAGCAGGGCAGATGGCTCAGCAGTTAAGAGCAGTGGTTTGCAAGCCTGCCAACCCAAGTTAATTCCTCCACACCCACGTAGAGCACACTAGCTGTAACCCCAATCCACCTATGGCAAAGAGAGGTGGAGTCAGGGGGATCCAGAAGCTCATGGGCCCACAGAGGCAAGACAACAAGGGAGACGCTGTCTCATAAAGATGAAAGAAGAGGATTGACCTCTAACCTCCACATACACAGTCCCAAACACACACACACATACACACACAAATTGTAAGAAAGATTATTATTGGACCTATTTATATGTGAGTAAAGTAAGGATGAATGAAGTTAAAATTTTTGCCCAGGATCCCATCCTTAATGGTGACAGGACTGGGATTTGAATCCAGGCCTCTTTATCTTTATCTAAGTCTGTGTTCTTCCTTATACCCAGCAAAAGCCC
The DNA here is from genome assembly GCA_004024765.1 of Zapus hudsonius. Lineage (NCBI taxonomy): Eukaryota > Metazoa > Chordata > Mammalia > Rodentia > Dipodidae > Zapus > Zapus hudsonius. Next base: position 54,180 of record PVHP010001093.1, read on the forward strand.
TTAGAACTACTGCTGTTCATTCTTGCCAATCAAGTATCTACTTCAGAATCCTGCTTTGCTTGGCTTCTGGGTTTCAGCACTGCCTATTTCAAGGGGACTGGAGAGATGGCTCAGCAGTTAAAGGCACTTGCCTGCAAAGCCTGTCCACCTGGGTTCGATTCCTCAGTACCCAGATGCACAAAGTGATGCATGCATCTGGAGTTCATTCGTTTGCAGTGGCTATTGGCCCTGGTGTACCTATATTCTCATTCTCTCTCTCTTTCTCTTTCTCTCTCATTCTCTCTCTCTCTCTCTCTCTCTCTCTCTCTCTCTCTCTCTTTAAAAATAGAAACAGGTTAACAAAAAAGAAAAGAAAAGCTTAGGTACTAATCTCAGGGTCCCTAGTGGTAGGACTCTATGAGGATGGCACTTTGTACAAAGGCCTGTGTGGTACTGTTTTACTTTGCAACCTTTATTTACTAAAATTTTAATATTGGACATGGTATGACTTTTAAAAAAGAAAGTAATCTCAAAGTGACTGTTGCTAATAATGATTGTGTCATATGAGAGCCGGCTGTGTGAGGAAGCCTGGGGACCAATGTTTACTTAGCTAAGAGACATGCATTTATTTATTTATTTATTTATTTATTTATTTATTTATTTATTTATTTTAAATATGGAACGCTTCACGAATTTGTGTGTCATCCTTGAGCAGGGGACATGCTAATCTTCTCTGTATTGTACCAATTTTACTATATGTGCTGCTGAAGCGAGCACGAGACACACATTTAGATAAGTCTTCCATTTTTGATTTACAGATTTGAATAGTAGAGATCAACATCCAGTCGTTGCTACCTTGAAGTGGAAACCTTCCAGTATAGTGGCTGTCACACGTTTGGCCAAAACATTCAACTTCATTTCCCAGAGTCTGTCCCATGTGACCTATATTAGCTGCCTTGAATGACATAGTTTGATTCAGGTTATTTAAACCGTGGGTTCTGGAAAGGTGGAGAGTGAAGTTTCTCTAGCGGCATGAGACAGTGCTGAGGGAAATGAGGCCAAATGGTTTTTTTCCTGTATTGAAGTGTCACCATTCCCCTCATTGTGTTGCTGTAACTTAGCAGACTCTGGGGCTCACACAATTCAGTGGAAGAAATTAGATAAAACAGTTCAGTGTAATTTTTTTGGGGGGTGGAGCTTGATTTCATTAAACTTGAGTAGGTTGCTGCACAAATCATAGATATCAAAGTGCCATGTGCCTTGGAGGTATTTAACATCAAAACTAAAAAAAAAAAAGGATTAAATCTTTGAGAGCCCTCATACCTGGGAATTTTGCTTTCCCTTCTTTAAGATTTTCTCTTTGATCCATACCAGACTATGACCAATTTAGATGTGAACACCCGATGCTTAGAAACCACTGTAGTTCAGTGAAAACAACAGCCAAGAGCAATAGAAAACTCCAGCGTAAAATATCCCTATGGTATTTGTTTGACCTGCCACCTCACATTTGCATTCATCATTAGGGGGAAAAAGAATCTTTATATTCTTTTCTGAGCTTTATAGACCAGTTCTGCTAATGTAAATACTGTATCAGATATGCTTGCTTTCCTCATAGTAGTTTAGAGAAGGGTCCCTTTACCAGTGACCTGACAGAGGCCCAGAAATGACGACAAGCACTTCTGCTGACTGATTGGGACATCCACTGGTTATGGATGCCTCCCTTAGCATAAGAACAGGACGAACCCAGCAGTGTATCATTGGCTCGACATTTGCTTTCCTTGTGATTATTAAGTTTGGAATATTTTCAGTGAACTTCTTTAAAAACAAAATGGATAGAGAAAGCAAAAATGTCCAATTTATATTGGAATTAAGCTATAAATTAAGAGGGTTTATGATTTTATATAAAAATGTGTCATGTATAAAGAAGTGCTGAAACAATTTCCTAAAATTTACGTAACAGTTTACATCAAACTTTAAACTTTTTTTTGTGTTCTAGTGACATTTTCACTAAAGATGGCAATAAAATAGTGTGGGGTGCAGGATTTGAGGATTATATGTTTTAAAGGTGAATCTTTTGGAAGGAGTCCCATAGAACTCTCATAGTTCTCACACTTTGAGCAAGTCTCTTCATCCACCCTAGTCTGTTCCTTTCTCTCTAAATTTACACCAGTTCCTACAAGATCTTTGTGAGGATCAAGAAAAGAAAACAGTGAAATCTGTTACTTGGGATGTGCCTGTGTGCAGTTCTGATGTGAGTCCTAAATAAGGAACATGGTGATGCTGAGCTAGTGACCAGAGTTTTAAAGAAAAGCCCCACAGGACTAGGCTCAGCTCCCTGTCTTATTGAAAAGAGACAGGTAATAGTGAATACAGAAAAAGGAGATTTAATCAGTGTGCATTGGGGAAAAAAAACAATAAAAAGGTTCCAATGGCTCTAAGTTCATCTTCAGGACACAGACATGAGCTTAGGTGTCAACAGAGGAAGAATAGGGCAAGAGACTAGAGTGAGCATCCTTACTCCTTCCTAGTCAAGGGGCTGGTCTCTTTATCATTTTCTCATCCTTGTTCTTGGCAAGGTGGTCGAAAGAAGTCCTCATTGCTTGAGGGAACAGAATGGTTCTCAGGGATTGTTATAGTCAACCTTTTCCTTGCTGCACAGGAAAATTATGCAGCTTGTGGAGGAATGGGTTTATTTTGGCTTATAGACATAGGGGGAAGCTTCATGATGGCAGAGGAAATGATGGCATAAGCAAAGAGGACATCACCTGCACCGCAGCACTGCAAACTGCTGCAGGTGTGTCAAACACTGGCAAGGAGAACCTGGCTTGTAATGCCTATAAGCCCGCCCCCAAACAACACACCTCCAACAAGGTTCCAATTCCAAAACTTCCATCAGCTAGGGATCAAGCAGTCAGAACACATTGTTTATGGGGATGTTGCAATCAGCGTTCTAGTTGTTGCACGGAAAGAACCCAAGCAAAAGTAGCTTATGGAGGAATGGATTTATTTGGCTTACAGACTTGAGGGGAGACTCCATCCTGGCAGGGAAAACGGCATGAGCAGAGGGGTGGACATCACCTCTGCCACAGCACTGCAAACAGCTACAGGAGTGCCAAACACTCGCAAGGGGAAGCTGGTTTATACCACTCATAACTCCGCCCCCAACAACACAGCTCCAAGGAGGTTCTAATGCCCAGACTGCCATCAGCTGGAGATGGATCATTCAGAACACATTCATTTGTTTGTGGGGGGTACCTGGATCAAACCATGATAGCCTCTAAAGACCAAATATATCAATGCATAGATCTAGCCTCTAGGATTATGAGAACATAGATTTCTGTTGTTGAAGCCTCTCTGTAACATTTTCTTCTGGCAGTATTGGCAAGTTAATGCCATTGGTGGCTTCCTTAGTTACTATGGTAGTAACCTTTGACTTGCTGGAAAAAAACACCTAACCAAAAGCAGATGATGAGAGCAAAGGATTTGTTTTGGCTAAGAGGGAGACTTTATGATGGCCTGAAAACTGTAACAGAGCAGAGGTTGGGCATCACAGCAGGTGAAAAATAGCAGCAAGAGAGTGAGTTGAGCTGAGCTATAACAAGGGAGAGCTGTCTGTGGCACCCCTAAGCCTGCCCACAGCAATACACCTCCTCCAGCAATGCTCCACCTCCCAAATTATCACCAGCTAGGTACCAAGCATTCAAAACACACGAGTTTATGGGGGACATCCCATTCAAGGCACCACAGGTGCTCTTCTTTCTTAGCGATGTGCAGCATTTACTGTTGACCTCAGCCTAAGCTCCTAGGTTCCCCCATAGAACCCTTACTCAAAGCTCAGGCAGACAAATTGCATTTGATTAGGACAAGATTAAAGTGAATTCTTGTCAAGCTTCAAGCATTATGATCATTTTGTCCTCATCTGAGTTCCCCCCCCCCTCAGAATTGGAGGTGTACCAGCCAAGTGATGCAAGGAAGCTGTATAGGCCAGGAGACATCAAGAAACTAGGTTGACGATAAATCACTGTATGGATTGGCAGGGCATGGGATGGGAATATAGAACATAGTCTTGAGAACTCTCTCTCTCTCTCTCTCTCTCTCTCTCTCTCTCTCTCTCTCTCGTGTGTGAGTGTGTGTGTGTGTCTACTGAAACTTGTCAATTAAAGAGACAAATGAGAGTTTGCAGGCTAACATGGTTGTGTTTGCTAAACTTTACAAAGGGGTTGGATTACATACAGGATTTGTAAGAAAAAGGAAAGTAAGCAGTGGAAAGCAACTGTTAAAAATATATAGAAAATGTAAGTGAAGACGAATTAAACAAAACATGTTCATGTAACAACCCTGACATAAAACCAGAGTTAACTGTCATTGAAAGAATCAAAGTGTTATAGAACGTTATTGAAAAAATGATGGGAGGGATCAGGGAAAAGCAGATAAGGGCTAGAGAGATGACTCTCTTGTTAAGAGCGCTTGTCCTTATCATGAGGACCTGAGAGGGCCTGGGATGCCCCACAACCCATGTTTAAATGAGAAAACTGTGGTGTGGTGATAAGGAACTTACCTAGAGTCTCATGGCTATATAGCTGGGGGGGGGGGGAGAAAGAGAGAGATTTCCAGTAGTACTACTAAAACTGCAGTGTAAGGCAGCCGTGCTTTCAAAGTTATAAAAAGATACTGGTCTTGACAATGATTTTTTGATTTTTCTGGATATGACTTGACTTTTAAAAAAAGGCAAAAATAACAAATGGGATTACATCAAACTTCTACACAGCAGAATAGTCAATCAATAAAATGAAAGGGAAACCTATAGAATGGGAGAAAATATTTACAAACTAAACATCTGATGAGGTTTCATATCTAAAATATGTAAGAACCCCTGCAACCCACTGGCCAGCAATCCGATGTGGAGTGAGTGAAAGGCCACAATGGAACAGCACACCTACAGATGACCTACAAGAACTTGAACAATAATCACATCCCTGTTCATCCAGGAAATGCAATGAAAGCCACACCATGACCCCCTTACCTTTCAGCATGGCTACTGTGAAAAAGAAGAGATAAAAAGAGAGGGCAAGGATATGGAGAAAGGAATTCTTGTACACTATTGGTGAGAGTATAAATTGGTACTGCCACTATAGAGGTTAGCGTGGAGATTTTTCAAACAGCATAAAGCTATCATGTGATCCAAAAGCCTGCTTCTAGGCATGTACCCAAAGAAAATGAAATCGGTATCTGCCTCCTCCCCCCCCCCGCCATGTTCACCATAGCATTATTCACAATTTCAAGCATATGAAATTATCCCGTGTGTCCAGAAAACATTCTATGTATAAATAGGTAAATAATGGCATGTTGGAATTCTACTCAGCCTTTAAAAATGAGCCACTCACATGTGACATATGACATGTGACATGGGTGAACCTACAAACTATGAGCCAGACACAGAAAGATGAAATCTATGTGACTACGTCTACATGGAATCCAAAGGGTCAGGTTCATAGAAGCAGAGACTAGCACAGTGCATGACATCAGCTAAGGCAAGGAGAAAACAGGGAGAGGTTGGTCAAAGGGTACAAATTTTCCATTAGAAGATGAAGAATTCGGGGCATCTAATATAAGACATCAGTGCTGATTGGCATGGTAATGGGCTTGATTGTGAGTATCACAATCTACTGAATATACAGATCCACCTGCTATATTATGTACACTCTGCATATACTCAGCCTTTGTCAATCGCATTATATTACAATAAAACTATAAAATTAGTAATTTCTCTACCTGAAGAAACTTACAGCCTGAACACCTGTGGTGCATAGTAGTAAAACCTTCAATCACGTAAGAACACCCTCAGATATTTTCAGAAATGCATTTTCTGTGTGCTATGTTGCCTCAGGAATGAAAGAACCTGGTAGTTAGAGGAGCTAATTGTAGAAGTCCAGAAAGTCCAGGGAGCATAGACAGCAACGGCGCAGGCCGTAGCGGGCACACTGCTATGGAACAGTGGCCTGCGAAAAAGAGGGAGGAATGTAGCTTGAGTATCCCTTATCCAACATGCCTGTGTAGAGAAGTATTTGAGATTCAATTTTAGAATTTTTTGGATTATTATAATGAAATACCATGGGAATGCAAACCAAGTATAAACACAGAATTCATTTGTTTCAGATGCATTTATATATATAGACCAAAACTAAATTTATGTTATATTTTGCATAATTTTGTGCATGAAACACAGTTTCATGGTAGTCATTTTCCACTTGTCTGCTCGAAAAGCTTCAGATTTGGGACTAGGAGAATGGCTCAGCAGTTCCAGGCACTTGCTTGCAAAGCCTGAAGGCCCTGGTTTTATTTGCCCAGTACCCACATAAAGCCAGATGCACAATATGGTGCACGTGTCTGGAGTTCATATGCAGGGACAAGAGGCCCCCGAGTGCCTATTTTCTCTCCCCTATTCTCCGCCCCCCCTTACACATAAATAAAAATATTTTTTTAAGTTTCAGATTTTGGGTTTCAGGTTTTTGGATCAGGCATACTCAATCTGTAGTAACAAGAGACTGTACAGTTCCTACACAGAGTTGGTGAAGAAATAGATTGCATGCATTAGAAAATTAAGCCACCAAAAAGGGGGCAGAATGTTTAAAAGCTGCATGGGAAATGAAGTGTGATCATTACAAGTCACATATGAGTGATACCTCATTGTCATAATATTATAAAATCTGAATGTGAATTTACACAGGTGTATGAAGTTTGTGAAATTGATTCTCACCAGAAAGGAAAAAAGAAAGACTTGACATTTTTAAATCATTAACCTTCCCTAGTAAGTGGGTGATACTGTCTAAAAGTAATAAACCAACAACAGGTCTTATAAACTTTATTGAGATATGAGCAGGTAAATAACAGAAGAAGCAAGTGTTTAAAAGAACTAGCTGAGGCCAGGCTTTAATCTCAGCACTCAGAAGGCAGAGATAGGAGGATCACCATTGACTTCAAGGCCACCCTGAGTCTACATGGTGAATTCCAGGCCCATCTGGGCTAGAGCAAGATCCTACCTCTAAAAATGAACAATAAAATAAATGAAAGAACTAGCTGGGGTTGGGGTCATGATTGGAAAGAGTTAGGGAGAGCCTATTTTCCTTGTAAGATCTTTTTGCAATATTTGACTATTTGGAAATCATGGATATTTTTCCTTTAAATAAAAATAGTAGTGCCAGGTGTGGCGGTGCATGCCTTTAATCCCAGCACTAGGAAGCCAGAGGTAGGAGGATCATGATGAGTTCGAGGCCATCATAAAACTACATAGTGAATTCCAGGTCAGCTTGGGCTAGAGTGAGACCTTATCTCAAAAATAAATAAATAAAATAAAATAAAAATAGTAGTAAGGAAAACAGTGAGAATTGGTTTGGTTTTAATTTCTCCTCAAAAGAAAGGGTTTTGTTTTTGAGGGGTAGAGCCCCCAAGATATGATGCCACTGAGACACAGCCCTAGCCATGAACACTTTCTACAAAAAGTCAGCTTTAAAGGATGACTTAATCAAATTTGACACTAAAAAGTGCATCATCGTATGGGTGGAACAGACTGGCCAAGAAGATGAGGGAATAGCTCTGATTGCTGTCATGCACGGAGAGTTCTGATGAAGATGAGCTGAATGCATCTGAGGAGGACCTGAGATTTGGATGCCTCTTTGCAGATGAGCCGAGTGATGAATGCAGCTGAGATTTAACTCAAAGAACACCAGTCACAGGTTTACAAAACCACGTGGCCCTAGAATGACAAACCTGTGTTCTAATGTCTGTAGAAGCTGTTGTCTTCCCAGAAACTGTGCTATGTATTTCTCTTTCTCATTTTATGAAATGTATGAATTCAGAGCCAAGGAAATCAGATCTCAAGGTAGGCCATTAAAAATGCAGGCATTGCTTGCTGCATCAGTGATCAAGTTTCTGTTGAAAATTTCAAAAACTGTCATTTCTTGCCATCTGAGACAGCTGAGTGATGGGATGGGCAGAGGAAATCCATATTCCCTCTCTTGTCCTCTGCATCAACCCCTCACACCCCACTCTAGATGCACACATACACACTGCTACAGCCTGGATGCCTGGTCTTGGCCGTGTTCACATGTAGAACTCCTAAGTTCAAAGGTGATGGTGTTGGGAGGTGGGCCTCTGGGAAAAAAATGAGATCAAGAACTCTCCTTGGAACCCAGCATGGTAGACGAGAGCATAGTTGGGATGAGATGAAAGGCAGTGGCTGAAGGCTCCAGGGAGAACTTAGAGACTGACCTTTGGCAGACAAGAATGTGCCAATTTCTGGATCTTGGACTTCCAACACCCAGAACTGATAAATCAATTTGGTTTGTTTACAAGCCTCACAGCTGATAGTATTTTGTTATAGCAGCTCATGACTGCTTGTGTGCAGACACAATGTATAATTGGGTTTTGTTGTTACTTTCTGTAACAATGTGAATTTTGATCTTTTTTCCTTGTTACAGGGTTACTAACTGTTCCAAGTCCCTGCCGATATTTCTTCCTAAAAACTCTAACTATTGTATCATCCCAAAGGTGAAAAACTCTCCCAAGTAGATTGGGTAATTTGGTTGAAAAAGTGTTTACTTTGCCTGCTTAGGGGATTGTGATTGGTGCATTTTTCATTTTGCTTTATGTGCCCAGGCTTACCTAGTGACATCTCTTGCTCCCTTTGTTTCCCACACTTGTCAAAGTTGTGAGCTGTCTTAGAGTCGCACTCTGTGCACAGCGCTGAACAGGCTGCCCATGCACCTGGAAGCTTCTAGTCCTGATGGGTGCCATTTTTCTAGCTGTGCATTGCTATGACAAAGAACTGAACTCAAAAAGGAGATGATGATGAGTTGGTGTCTTATAGTGGAAATTATTTGGACATGTGGACAGCTCATTGTTAGTGTATTAGCATTCTCCAAAGGAACAGAACCAGTAGAAAGAATGAGTAATTACCAGAGGGATTTATTTATTCGATTGACTCTCACAAGTAGAGGCTGCATCACCTTCAGTCATGGTCTACAGGCTGCAGAGCTAGAAACCAGTAGCTTCTCCAGGCTAGAAGCCCTTGAAGAGAAAGGTCCAGTAACATGGCCCCAGTCAGAGGCCGAAGGTCTGGAAGCCTCCTGGACTGTTACCAGTACAGTGAGTCCAAAAGCTGGAGCCTGCTTTCGGGTGGAGAACATCTTACCCTCTCAAGAGAAGTGCAGGAAAAAGTGGGACAGGTGCAGGCTTCCATCCGGGCCCAAGCCCTTTACCATCCACACTCAGGAAGGGTTTTCCCCACTGAGCTCACTGTCCCGCATGCCAGGCTTCTCTGGAAGCATCCTCAGAAACTCCCTAGGCACCTCTCAGTCTAGTGAAGTTCACACCCAAGATGAGCCATCATCGCAGTTTAAGATGCAGCACCTTGCGTCACTGGGTCACAGATGTCTGGAGTCCTCTCTGGGGCACTGTGCTCCTTCTGTGCCCGAGCCTGTCCTTCATCTCCTCTGCGCCACATTCTACCAGGGAGGACAAAGGAAACCTCAGTAGATTGTACCCATGGAAAAGTACCTTGGCAACAATTCCCAGGGAGGCTGAGGGTGAAAGGTGCAGGAATGGCATTTCACATAAAAAGACAGACTGTTCCTAAGTAAAAATTTAAATTACATTGAGTGATGCAATCACTTTAACATTTCCCCTAGGGCTTTGTGCCCTATTTTAGTAACAAAAGATCAGCTGTTTCCAACTATGTCCTTAAAATCAGCTTTCAAAAGAAATGAAAGAAATTTCTAAAATACCAGGGGAGAAGAGAGGAAGAGTTTGCCCTTATATGGCTCCAGTAACCTCATTTGGAAAGTAATTTCATGTGTTAGAGAGGTAATTCTCCCCTTGTCTGTGGGCCAGTTTAACAAGAATCTAACAGATTTATCTAGCAACTGAACAAGCTACCATAACACCAGCAAGTGTTGGCAGTTTGGGTGAATTTGAGATGTGTACATCCTGCCAAGTCCTGCGTGTGTTTTCCTTCTTTCCCACAATCTCAACTTTCATCGTGGACAAAATCATCCAATTCTCTCAATCTGTGGGCCTTCCACTGTATGGACGTTGAAATTTCCCTTTATTGAACTGTTATCATTGACTTATTAGTTACAAACTGCTGGCTTGGGATGAAAATATACAGAAAGAAATTGGACTGAATGCTGAGCAGGGACAGATGGCTAACAGTACCCCAAGTAGGGCCATGTTAGGAACAGGAGTAAAGGTTGATGCAAATGAATGGATGAGTTCCATAGAAACAGAATTATAAAATCAATTTTTAATCAACATCTATTGTGCTACAATATTTTAATAAACCTAGTGTTTTCAGGTGGTATAAAATGTTCACTGTGATTAAAAAGGAGTGAATGACAGCAAGTACAGCCTTATGGATGTTATTTTGTCTCATTTTGTGATTCCAGAATGGGGAAGCAGTCTGTGTCCAATAGCTCAGAAGGTTCCACCCCATATTTATAGAGATAGGTGGAGATACAATTTGGTTCTGTCGTATTTAAATGTGGTTTGAACAGGTGGCATCTAGTGATTGGCTGAGGTTTACCTGCTTGCTCCCAGAGTGGGTTACAGTCCATTTACATGTGAAGTTAAGTTTCAGTGCACAGCCAGTGTGAAACCAGACTTCACAACGTGGTTAAGAATGGCATCCTGTTTTCACAGGAATTGGATAACGTGTGTTTTGCAGCCTTCTACCTGTGCACTCATCCTGACTTGAATGAGAATTCACAGAAGACTATGTTTTGGTATAACCATTGCATACACTATCTTGTACTTCATTTTACCTAATAATAGGTTATTTTACTTCATTAATTCAAAAGATAGAGAACCGTTTTATAAGGCAGTCCAGTTCATTTTCAGAAGGTGCTAATTGTTTTTATATTTTGCATCAAACTGTTGCTATTTGTAACTCATTAGTCCTTATAGGGAGCAGCTGTGTGTCCCTGCCAGCCTCTGCCCTGCTGTCCTGAGCAAGTCCATCCGAACCTCATCTAGCATGGAATGGTGGGATTGGCATCCCAAAATCCTAGCTTTCTCCTCCACAATGATGTCACCTTCTTACTTCCCATAAGAAAACTGCTTTTATTCTGTTTCTGTGCTATTGGTTCATCTCAGTTCACTACTCGTGGGCTCCCCGCTCTGGGTACGCCACTGCCCACTCCACGGACAGCGCACCCCTGACCAAGAACAGTGTGATGGGGAGAATGGCGAGGAGGATGGGTCAGTGGATCTGTGCATCTAAAGCCCTGGCTGAAGCTAAAGCAACCTCATAAACAAGTTAGGGATACTTGTCTGAACTCTGTGGGGATATTCATTTATATGTTGTTATTAATTTTATGATCAGTCATGTGTTATAGAGACAGTCTTCCAACATCTTAGAAAGCTTAATTTTTACCATGCTACATGGCATCCTTTAAGGAACTTTTTTTAATTTTCATTTTTATTAATCATGAACTTTACTGTTCATAGCAGTATGAATGTGCATGGACAAATCACATGTTGGTCATATTCTCCTCTCAGGTTATCCTCTTATTCCATTCTACTGAGGGCTCTCCTCAGTGGGGTCTGTGTATGTGGGGGGAGAATGCCTAGGATCCTTCTTCCCACCCTGTAGTTCTTACAATCTTACAACCTTTCTGCCCCCTCTTCTGCAATGTTCTTTGAGCCTTAGTGGCTGTGTTATAAGTCTCCTTTAGTGCTGAGCTGTCTGCAACCTCTGGATATCTGCTTTGATGAGTTTTGACTGTCACTCTTTTGAAAGATAAATTAAATCTGTGACTTTCAGTTTCAGGTTGGGTGCTGGAGAGTCACCTGAAAGTTATTGCAATGTACTGGTCTAACGGATCAATGTTCTTGTTAGGTTGCTGATGGAGGGAGAAAAAGAGAAAAGGTGGGAGAGGGCAGGGAGGGAAAACAACCCCTAGGCAAACCATACAGCAAGTAATTGTGAAGGGAATGATTTTCAGTGTTTCTAGGAAGTACTGTCATTGTTATTCTGCAAATATATTTGTTCAAAAATAAACTGAGGCTGTTTGCTTTCTTTGTTTGCTTGTTTGTTTAATATACTTCACGAGAGGTTGCAAAGAAAAATGAAATAATCTAGGTGAAAGCAAGAATTTCATTTCAGTAAAGTGCTTATCACATAGGCATGAGGACCTAAGTTTGGATCCCCAGCACACATATTAAAAAAAGCAAACAAACAAGAATATCAACACAGCTGTAATCTCAGTGCTGGGGTGCAGACAGGCAGATCTCTGGGACTCATTGCCCAGCTAGTCTAGCCAGACTGGTCAGCTCCAGCTCAAGGTGTCAAAAGAAAAGAAGAAGGAGAAAAGCAATTGAGAAAGACACCCAGGACCACCTCCATCCTCCACATGGACCCACACCCCCAAAATTCTTCCATATCTTTATTAAACAAACAAAAGATGAAAGTCATAAGATGCTCTATAGCCTTATTTTCATCTTAGTGAAACCAGAATCTTCCTTCAAGACTTTAGAGAGAAATTGGAAGTTAATCCGTGATGAAGGCCTCGTGGTGATGGATAAAGCCAGCGGTCTCTTCCTGCCTGAGGATGAAAACCTGAGGGAGAAGGGCGACTGGAGCCAGTTCACGCTGTGGCAGCAAGGTGAGCTCTTGACTTCTAGATCAGTGACCTGATCACAAATGACAAGTGTGTGGTGATATCCCCAGAGCTGGGATGCCTGATCCCAAGATTTTAAAATGCATTCATTGTTTCTAAAATCTGAGTGTGTGTGTGTGTGTGTGTGTGTGTGTGTGTGTCTGCGTGCACATGCTCTAACCCTTATATGCATATTTGTATAAATACGTCAAGCTTTTTTATAATTTTCTTGCTTTCCCTGTTTAATGGCATGATTATTAACAGTAACCCTACTGTGTAGGGATAACCATGTGTCTGTAAGTGTCTTAAAAAACAGCATTTTGGAGCATTAGGTCCTTACTTGCTTCTGTAAACTACAGGTGATACTGCAATCCAAAATAATGCCACTATGATGAGAGAGGCTGGACAGGTTGCACACCACAGTCACAAGAGGCTCAGACACAAGGATGAAGTTCTGTGTGATAATGAATTCACACACTTTAATCTATTTTTAACTGAGGAGCCTTAAGGCTCTTGCCATTTCTCTTGAAAGTTCAACCTAAGCGTTTGTACCAGTATTAAATCCATGTTGAGCAAATTGTGTGTGCTGCACAGTTTCTAGCTGCACAGAACAGCAGAGTGTGCTCAGCATTGGGCTTGCAGGAAGGGGAAGTGAGCAGGGTTTGCCTCGATTGTGCCGGCTGTCACCATGGCTTCTACGTGAGAAGAACCCCTTCAGTAATTGTCTCAAGGATGTGTCCATAAGGAGTCAGGCCACATATGCTCCAGTGACTCTTTTTACAGTAGGGTTTACATTAAGGGAGGTACACTGTCCATAAGTAAATGGCATGTGGGTGTCTATTTGCAGTGTCACTAGGATGAGTTAGTCCCATTGGCACTTGCGTTTTCATCTGGTCAGCCCCACTCATGTCCCGTATGCTTTTAGTGACCGCTGCCACGAGGCTTCCTGGGGCCGTGCTTCCAGAATAGCATGCATCCTGGCAGTAATGAAACTGGAGTCCCTAGTAAGAAAGCTGTTTTGACAAAGTTGAAATATTCAAAGAATTATAGGACTATAGAAGCATTAAGCTGTAAAAAAGTATACAGTAGAGGTAATAATTGGTCTGGAGGCAACATTTGACTTTTAAATTTTAATACAATTTGGTTAGAATAAATTTCTGTGAGCTAGTTAGAGTAATTTCATAGGTTTTTAATGTCTTGATTTCTTTTTAAATTCTTCTCATTAAATAGAATTTTCATGTTCTTTTTTCCTTTTATTCAGTTATAAGGTTTATCTGAGTTTTAAGAAGCTTATAAATAGCTTGTCTTTATGCTATAATTATGTTTTCTGATTGTACATTCATATTTGCTTTTTTCTCTTATTTTTTTATTTTTAATTGCTCTTATAAACATGTTGATTTGAGTGCCACAGTATTTTTTTTCATTCTTTGGTCTTTATTAATGTAAACACTTAAGCCTATTTATGGACCTCATGATGCAGCTTTTGATGTTTAATATGTAATATATATTATTTCTGACTTACATTTTTTTAAAAAAGACTACACTTCTGTCATAATTTGCATTTTGACTCACACTAATATAGTTGTGTATATATGTATAATGAACATGTGTTTCTGCTGTTTAATAAGCTGTGTATATATCTATGTAAAATGAACATGTGTTTCTACTGTTTAACTAATATAGTTGTGTATATATATATGTATAACATATGTTTCAGTCTTTGGTATTTTGTTATAGCAGCCCTAGTGGACTGATACACTCTCAATATGATAATTGATGCTGAACTGTAGCCTTTGTGTATGTGGTGCTGACATTTGAACATGGACCCAATACATATTAGGCAAATGATAGAGCATCTATCACTAAACTCTACCCTCAGCCTCTGTATTTCTTTTTGAATAATCAATATTTTAGAGTTAAATGAAATAGAATCAGCAAACATAAATAATATGCTCTTCAAAACTATATTTTAAATTGCTGTGTGTAGGGCTGGAGTATCCAACACTTGCCTAGAAGGTAATAGAGGCCCTGGCTTTAATCCTCAGCACTGTAAAGAAAAAGAATACATAAAAACATTAAATCACTGTGGGAATATAATTAACCTTTGTATTAGAACCAGTAGAATTAATATTATGATAATGAGGATTTATTAGGTTGGCTTAAACAGTACTGGCTGTTTAGTCCAATAATGGCTCTCTTGTCTACATGGTGGAGAGGCTGAGAACTCAGCAGTTTTCAGCCCAGGAGGACGGATGACTCTATGGTCCCAATCTTTTGTTGAAATCCAAGAAGATTCATGGACAATGATGGTCATCAGACCATGTTGGAGTATTAAAGAAACTAGGATCTTATGTCAGAAAACCATGACAGCAATAAGTAGATGAACACGCAAGCAGGTAACAAGGATGGGCAGGCAAAAAAAATACTGCCTTTTCCTACACTTCTGTGTATAGGATGCCACTGTAAGGAAGGCTCACTCTTGAAGAGGGAGTTCTTCACTCAGTTTATCTTTTCTGGAAATGCCCTCAGAGACCTGCCAAAGGGGCATGTCTCTTATTTGCTTCCTTATCCAATCAAGTTGATTAAATAATATCACAAGCATCTATCTTGCTGATATTTTAATAATTATTAGTAATAATGACTAAAATATACAGGAAACATGCCACACATACACAATTACTCTTATCCTCTAGAGCCCTTGGGAAATGGTGCCATCCAACCCTCTGTTTTTTCCAGAAGCCCTCAGGTTGAACCTCTGAGTCCTTCTCAACAGGCTGCCTTATAACCCACGATGTAACAAAGTGGGAAATTGCACTACCCTAGGTCACAGTGTCGTTCTGACAGCCACTGTCGAGTGGTCAGAATTGTCATCCAAGATGGAGCCTTGAATCGTAGGATGAATATCACCATCTACAGCTCCACAAATGTTCCTGATCAAGTATATTTGCATGTAAATGACAACAGTTATTCTTCCTTGTTTTCAGTAGCTATTAGATCTTTTTCCTGGATCACTTTTCCCAGGGAAACAAAAGTTTGTTACTTCTTGAGAAATAATAAGGTACAGGGAGTCCTCTTGCAAACATTGTCATGTAATTACATTGAGGCAACTGATAGGGTTAGAAACCACAGTCCCAGCTTAGAGTGCTGAATGCATTCTCTTTAGCTGTGTAATGTGGGCCTGCCTTGAATCTCTGAGCCCCAATGCCAGCCTGAAAAAACAGCAATGAAAACAGTGCCTTGAGTATGGGGTTAGTAGTGCTACTAGTGAGCTCCGAGGGAAAGTGCTGATACAGGCATGCAGCATCTATCTGACAATGATACGATTCCTTATTATAACACAGCATATGAGTGACGGGAGCAGCAATTCAGAGGTATCATGCATGCTGGCTAAAAGCCATTCTGACTGGATTGGAATTCCCCATTTTCTGCTCATCTGTTTTCTATGTGACTTCTGGGTGGCAGTTCCTCTTCTGGAAATACAACATGAGGGCCTCCCTTCCTAGGTGGAGTGCACACCAGACTTGTCAGTCTGTGCATATGGTCCATGATGAGCACTGTGCTTTCCCCAGATTCTTCTGATCAGGAGTTAAAACTTTAAAACTACTCACTGCAATCCACAGATGTCGACTTTCTTATGTGCAGGATGTAGATTCTGAAACAATTCTAGCATCATGTACAAAATGCTCAGTAGGCTTCACATTGAACACTTTTAAATGAAGGGTGTTCAGCGTTTATAAGCTGACAGGACTAGGGGTGCTCTCTAATCCAGAGCTGGTTTGGGGGGAGGGTCCTAGAAGCACAATCTGTTTGGTTATTCATTCGTTTTCTGTCAGCTAGGTAAGCCTAAGCACACTAGTTTCCCACGTGACACGTCCTTAGCCCTCAGCTGTGCCCGTGGGAAGTTCAGCTACTGCTCTTCAAGCCACCGGGCTCCACTCAGCTCAGAACATAGTGCTCTTAGAATACAGCCAGTATTAAAATTGAGTTTATCTTTGGATACAGCCTCCTTTAAAAGAAGGGAATTGCCAGTGTGTCTTTTAAAACATCCATTGTCTAACTCCTCATGTGAGAAAATGATGCTGTGCATATTCTGAGCACACCTTCCCATAGAGTGTAAAGAAATTTTACCTGGCCAGGATGCTTAAGACTATGTCCAGAATCGGTGTGCTGGCTAAGTTATTCATGGAAAACATTACTGCTCAAAGACAAACCCCTCCTCTCCATTTAAATGTCATTCTTTATCAGCATTTAAAAGATGATCTGTACATTAAAGATAATTTATAAATAATAAATAAGATAATCTATAAATAATATTTTAGTAACTAATAAGACTTAAAATGCATTTTAGGCTAGGTATATATTTTCCTTCCTTAGGGTATGTATTAGTATCCTGTGGGAGCTACAACAAACTGAGTGACTTAAAGAATGCATACATTTATTGCCTCACAAGTCTACAGTGGACTTCACTGGCTGAAATCAAGATGCCATCTCTTCAGGAGGCTCCAGATTCCAGAGTCTCCTTATGCCCTTGGCTTGATTTTCCTCCCATCTTCAGTGCCAGAAATGGATGGTCAATCTTATTCTGATTTTTCTCCCTTGCTGTCTCACATTTAAGGACCCTTGGATTATATTGGGCCCCTCCAGTTCATCTAGGACATTCCCCTTATTTTTAGATCAGCTTACTAGAAATCTCAATGATGTCTGCAACAGTATTTCTCCATTGCCACTTAATATAACATATTCATAGTGTTTTGAAGTTAACATGTTTGGGAGGGACCATAACTTTTCACCTTTTGCTTTGCCCACTTGACTTACTTAGTTTAATCATCCAACTCTGAATGGAGAATTAAGGTTCTTACTCTACTAATCACTTTGTCTTAATTTTTGTTTACTTGGGTTTCACATTCCTATAGCAAGGGTGACCATGTGACTCCAACAGGGATGAGTTAGAGTGTGCAAAAATTTGTTTCTTGTGTTTGCTTGTTTGTTTGGTTCATGGTTTTGGTGTTGGTTGGTTGGTTTCAACAGGTCTCACTGTATTGCTCAAGTCAATGTCAGACTCCTGGACTTACGTGATTCCCCAGATCAGCTTCCCGAAGCTGCAACTGCCAGTGCTTTGGCTTGTGACCTGATTCTGTTGTGTTTTCATCATGTATAATTCTAGGAAGAAAAAATGAAAATGCCTGTAAAGGAGCTCCTAAAACCTGTGCCTTACTAGAGAAGTTCTCCGAGACAACAGGATGCAGGAGAGGACAGGTACCGAAAGTGGTTCAGAGATGGGAAAAATACCATTTGTTGTCTGCAATATATCAAAATGATCTTTGCAAAAAGACACTTATTTCTTTTGGCCCAATGAGATTCTCTTTTCCATTCATTTCTTATGAAGCATTCATGTGGTTAATGTCAAAATTGAGGGTGGAAAATGTTGAGTGTTTATCACTATGGAAAATGTAAGTGAGTGCTTATTTTCAGTTCCTTCACAAAGAAATACATGAATATAAATTCTGAGGCCTCCAATGGCTCACACAAACTGACTTGACTTTGTACTGTCACATTAATGTAACTCTCCCTCCATAACTTATTAAGTTGGTGAATATGTGTCATATTTTATGTGCAGATCAAATATTCCATCATGCACCCTGGAACTCATGTATGGCCTCACACCGGACCCACAAACTGCAGGCTTCGAATGCATTTGGGGCTGGTGATTCCCAAGGAAGGCTGCAAGATCAGATGTGCCAATGAGACCAAGTATGTTTCCTTCATCATTTCCTTGCTCATCCATCAGCTAAAGACGAGATGTTCCTGGGAAGTGGAGACAGAAGGATCCCTAGAGCTTACTGAACAAGCCAGTCTGGCCTGATTGGCAAGCAATAGGACAATAAGAAACCCTGTCTCAAAACATGTAGACCACATTCCTGAGAAGCTTGTCCTATGTATATGCACACATTACACAGTCACATATTTTTTTAAAAGAATGGTTATCACTCACAAAAACTCTGTATTCCATTAGACCTTGTCTGATCTTTTAGCTAAAGTAGGCAGGAGCAGACTTAGTGTTCCCCTAAGTCTGGAGATGCTGCCTGCTGCTAGGGTGGTCCTCGGTCATTTCTCCAGAGTCCTCAGCTGCTGTTGAGCTTCCTTCTCTAGTGGCATTCTGAGACAGTTCACTTTTAGTGATCACTACACATTATGTATTGTGCTTAAGGTTCTGCAGCTTGGATTCAAACATACAAGAAGTCTGCCTTCTTGTAGAAATCACCCTGTGATGCTTATTTTTTGCTCTAGAGGAGGCAGCATAGTATAATGATTTTCAAAAGCCAGCTCTGTCACCTAATCCTGTGCTACCTTGGCCAGTTACTTAATCTCCTCAAATCTCAGCTTCCTTGCTTATAAAATTGGCAATGATCATATCTACTTTTCAGGGTTGTCGTGTGGATTAAGTAGAATAATGCTCCAGGCCCTTGATCCTCATGCTGGCATCAGCAGGGCTGTGGTAAATGTCAGGACTCCTCGCTGGGCCTTGTACTGTCTTCATCACAGCAGCTGATTCACCCTCAGGCTAGTGATACTTCCTTGCCCCAGAATGCTGGTCTCTTTATCTATCCAAAGTATACTGCCTACTAGGATCCAGCTTCTTTGCAGAAACAGAGCCTGCCTTCTGGCTTCTTAGCATGTGCATTGTGGATCTTCCCAGTGGTCCTGCTGTCTAGCTGCCATTGCTTCTCATTAATTAGTATCTATTAGCCTGGTCTTCACGATGAAATGGAAGCTTCTAGAGACCATAAACCAAGCTGTAGAAATGTCTTGTTGTCCTTTATACGGAAAGACTAGCTGATAGTAGGCATCTGCCCTGGGCACAGCACTGTAGTGCAAGCTGTATGGAAGATGTGATCACACAGGACTTTCTCTCTCAGACAGAGCTGTTCAAATAGATGACAGAAGACCAAATATTATGTGAGCCATTATAGAAGTGCCAATCAAAAAGTTAGAGATGGAGGCTGGGGAGATGGTTAAGAGGGTGAAACACTTGCCATGAAGACATGATGTCCTGAGTTCAAATCCCCAGCACCCACATAAAACCTGGGCTTGATGTCACACACTTGCAATCCCAACGATGGGGAAGTAGAGACAGAAGGATCTACTGGCTAGCTAATCTAGTCAATCCAGTGAGCTTCAGGTTCAGTGAGAGACCTTGTCTCAAAAATAGAGGGGCTGGGGAGATGACTTTTGCTTGAAGTGCCTGCAGCCTGGATTCAATTCCCTCGTACCCACGTAAAGCCAGACCCACAAAGTGGTGCGTGCATCTGGAGTTCATTTGCAACACCCAAAAGCCCTGGTGTGCCTCTATTCTCTCTCTTTCTCACTCTCGCTCTCTCTCAAATAAATGAAAATATTTTTACAAATAAAGTGGAAAGTGGTTCAAGAACACATCTGACATCTACCTCTGGCTTCCATGAAGGTGTGCACACACATGTGTGGCTATACTTACACAAGCATGAATGCACACACACACACATGTTACAGATGGATCAGTGTGCAGGGTGCCACTTACTCCTGAGGTCTGGCTTTCTTGGGTGATGTTTGTTTAAAAACTAGAAGAATTTGGACATGGAAAGATGAAAGAGAAGTAGATTCCAGAATAGCATCTGTTAGAGCACAGAGGCCAAACGTTGATGAGCAATACTGTGTGGTTCACCACAAGAGTGAATAAGGCCAGAAAGTGACAGAGTGTTTTATATGCCTATTTGTGGAAGGTTTTGAACATGAAACCGATGGGCTCAGCCTACTGTTAAGAAGTTGCAGTGGAAGCCAGGTGTGAGGGGAAGAGAAAGGAATAATAGTCAAGAGGCAATCACGGCAATACATTCAGAAACCAAAGAGAGCTGGAATTGGGGTATGGGGGAAAATGGGGAATAAAACTCAGATGGGGGATGTGATGTGCTTTGACTGAATGTGGTGCACGGGGAGGAGCCCAGAAAGATGCTGGAGTTCCGTCTCTGGCTGATAGGAAGGTGGTGATATCTAGAGAAGTGTCAGGAATGTGAGAAGTGTGGGGCAAGTCAGACTCGGGAAATGAATTCAGCATTTATACCTAAGCCTGTTTAAGTTGCTATTAGAACATAGAAGGTGAAGGACCAAGAAGCAGGCTGGAATGAGTAAGTAGAACTCAGTATGGAGACAGATTTGAGAGCACAGCATGGCAGGAGCTTTGAGAGGAAGCTTGACAGACAGCTGAGGGATGCCAGAAAGGAAAAGAAGCCAGGAAAATGTCTTGGCAAACCTTTGGGAATTCAGTGTGTGGCTGGAGCGTCTCTGCCAAAGGGGAAGATGCTGTTGGGAGCAGAGGGGGATGCTCATCAGGAGCACAGGAAGTGACTGGACAACTCCAGGCGTCCTTTCTAAGGACCAGTTAGGAGTTTGGGACTTTCTGTTGGCTTTCAGTTATGTTCCTGCGTGTGATATGTTTTCTATCTCTCACTCTCTCCCTGCTTCCTCTCTCTCAGCCTTTTCCCTCTCCTGTTTTCCTTCCTTTCTCCTTTCTTAACTTGTCTAATCTGCTTTTTATACTTGGAGCAAAATCATTGGATAAAAATCCCTTCAGGCACAGACACCAGGAAAGTGTGCACTGGTGCTACAGTAGCCTGAGGAAGAAAACCGAAGCACAGCGGGGGGGAAAATGGCTGTGGGTGGGGAGCCGGATGCACAGGGTGTGCTCAGGAAGTCAGGGAGCGCTCAGGGTCCCAGCCTCACCTCTGAAGGTGCTTCCCCACATTTTGATCATGGCCAGATCTCCTGACAGAACGGAGGATTCTAACCACTGCCCTCCTCTCACCTAGAGTTCCAGACTCACTCAGGGATCCTGAATAAGAATGTGAACTTTCCATCCATCCCTTCAGTTCCTACCAAGCTAAATAAATACAATTGACTTCCTGTGAATCTAAGTGGCTGCGGAGAACAACAATTTGCAGATGGTGCACTTTGCAAATTTACAGTCATTTCTAAAAACTGCTTCCACCCTCCTGCCTGTTAGCAGGGCCAGGAGGCCATCTTGTACAGGATGAAATATCTGGCTGTGTGTCCTCTTGAAAGGACTGGGTGCATGGGGCCTTTTCTCCTGTCCTTGGCTGCTGGGCAGCACTCCTGTCCTCCTCCCTGCTGTCCACGCTTCAGGCTTGTCACATTCTTTGCCTTAGTGCTTAACCCAGCGGAGCTTCTGTGGGCTGCGTCACCTGCAGAGTGAACTCTGGGATAAGTGCTTGAAGGAGTTAGAAGAGAGAACAAAATAGAAACTGCAAAGGCTGAAGGGCCTGCGCTGGTGAAGGTGTGGGACAGCTGGGGACTGTGATTTGATCAGCCTGGGGCTGGGAGGGACCAGGAGAGGCAAGTAGGTATGGCTGCAGCTAACAGCTCCGACTCATTTCTCCTTCTCCTTCTACGCCCACCTGGATACCAGAAATGTGCTGCCGGTTAAAGACTGACATCCCATCCTGTGGCCCTCTGAGGTGGTCTCTCTCTTTCTCCTTCGTTTTCCTTCCTTTTTCAGTGTCCTTGTTTATATTACAGATCTCTTTGCTATGGAAAGCATAGACCCAGGAGCAGGACGTCAGTAGCCCCAGGGAGAGTCACAGGCTGACCTGAAGTAGCCAGGAGAGGAGCTCCTCCAGCTGCCTCTGGGCCGACTCCTCCAACAAGAGACCGAGAAGCTCTAACCAGGGTGTGCCAAGGAGTGCCCATTTCCAAAGTTTCAGATTGAAGTTTTACTGTGAAGTTAACCAAACGTTAGTGGACTCGAGTTTGGACCTTAAGAAAATAGCAAACACTGTACCCATATCTCAGATAGAAGTTTGCTATCTCCTCAGCTATAAAGAATGAAGTCCTAACCAAAGAACTGAGAATTTTAATGCTAAAAGGAAACTTTTAGAAGACCATCTCAGCCACACCCAAATACTACAAAAATGGGGGAATGAAGGCCATAAATGAAATACTTATCCCCAAATGGGCTGGTTAGTGGCAGTCAGAGCTAGAGCACAAATAGCTTCCAGAAGAGAGAGGTGATAATTCGATTCCACACTTCAGGTCCATCCAGTGTGAGCCAGAATTTCCAGGGGAGTCAGAATTGGGGACATGAAAATTAAGAAGAGCTGAGTTATGTTTTCTTTTTCCTGAGCTCTTGACCTACCTTTCCTATGCTCCACTTGGCCTGTTTAAATGCCTTGTAGGCCGTCTTAGAATGGCAGCCTCAGACACTGAATATCCTCTCAGACTGTGATCTGAAGCTAAAGTGTTGGGCTTTCTGTTACTTCCATAGAATCAGCCCATCACTGAGAAAGCTAAACTTTTTTCCTGTGGATAAAAACCATCGTGTCTTTTGCCCACCTCAGATTTTATATAAGCCTGCAGTACTTGGCCTTATTAATATTGTTAGTAATTGTGTGACAGAATTATAGCACTTAAGCATGCCCTGCCACCATTATGTCATTATCATTAATTATAATAACTTGAGAAACTAAAGGATTATGTAATATTGCTTTATCTTGTGACCAGTTAGTCTCCTGTCTTTTAGCATGCCATGGAGAAGCTTTCTTCTCTTGATGAGAAGACATTCTAACAGTCAGTAGGGTAGTTATCCAGCCCCCTCCACCCCCACACCTATTATTCTGAGCCCTCAAAGAAGGGCTATGGGACCAACTCCAAGAGGCCACCTTCCAAGGCCACCCTGAGGACATTACTATCTTTTGACTCTCTGTGTTATAACTTGATTGTAACTTAATCATAGTTTCAGAGCTTTGTTCACAATGCAGGTGGTCTGACACTCTGTATGTTCCACTGAGCCTTTAGTTTTCACTCAAAAGAGATCTGTAGTCCTTTACCATCCTCAAGTGCTGTATATTTTTGTTGTGTGAAATGCTTTTCCATTCCCAGGCAGTGATATATTTCCAGTTTAACCCTGGAGTTGCTTGGTCAGAACACAGCTTGGGTGGAGGTTTGCTGTTTCTAATCGCTCCTTTCCTTTTAATTTTAAGCTTCAGTTTTTTTCAGTCAGCCTCTTGTAGCTTATGGAGTGACACCATTTTTAAAGTAAAAGATCCTTAGTAAATAATTAGCATTGCTGTTTCTAATGGAAATATATCAGCAAAAACTCAAGGGCAAATATAAATCTAGCAGGACATTTTCCCATGTAGTTTTATTTTTTGCCTTGGTTTTGAGTCAGGGTCTCACTGTAGACCCCAGGATGGCCTCAAACTTAATATTATAGACTAGTCTTAATGATCATACCGCCCCAATGGGCCCAGCTCTCTATAGATCTTTAAAGCCTTAAAAAAAATCAGGTTTGGCAGATAAGCCTGCTTGCCACACAAGCATGAGCACTTGACTTTGGGTTCCTACAGTACACAGAAGTGCCCGGCGTGGTGCTGCACTCCTGCAGTTCAAGCTCCAGTAAGGACATGGACCCTCTGAGGCTCACTGGCTATAGACTAGCTATAGACTAGCCTAATCAGTAAGCTGTAGGCTCAGTAAGAGACCCTACCTCAAAGAATAAGGTAGAGAGTGCATTGACCTCTGGCCTCCACATGCATTTATGCACATGTTCATGCACCCCTCCCCCCACACATACATGAACCATGCACATAGGATCACATACACTACACACAAGCACACACATGCATACATGAACCATGCTCATAGGATCACACATACACTACACACAAACACACATACATACATGATCCATGACATAGAATCACACATACACTACACACATACCACACATACATGAACCATGCACATAGGACCTCACATGCACTACACACAAACACATACATACATGAGCCATGTACATAGAATCACACATACATGAGGCATGCACATAGAATTACACATACACTACACATACACATACGTGAACCCATGCACATAGGATCACACATATACTACACACAAACACATGCATACATAGATGAACCATGCACATAGGATCACAATACACTATACATACATGAACCCATGCACATAGGATCACACATACATGAACCATCCACATAGGATCACACACACACACACACACACACACACACACACACACACGAGAAAAATCCATGTAACAGCCCTGGGAATACCTCCTAGTTTTTGTGTTTAAAATGCTGGTTAATCCATAGTTTAATCCTTATTTGTCTTGATATATCTGAAAAGCCACAGCCAGTAGTCCATGTGTTCCAGTGTTAATAACTTTTCCCAATATGCAAGGAATTGAAGTCAGTCAATGAGATACTTAATATTTTTAACACCAATCACTCATGTTTTCTTATACTTACAGAACCTAGAAGGAAAAACAATGCCATTTCGTGCAAGTAGAAATTTTCTACTTTCCTCTCTGCTTGAAAAATGAATAAATAAATGTTTTTTTTTAATGGACTAGGGAGATGGCTCAGTGGTTAAGGCACTTGCCTCCAGTGTCCCAGGACCCACAGAAGCCAGACCCACAAGGTGGTGGCCCTGGTGCTTGTTCTCTCTCTCTCTCTCTCTCTCTCTCTCTCTCTCTCTCTCTCTCTCTCTCTCTCTCTCTCTCTCCCTCTCTGCTTGAAAAATGAATAAATAAAATGTTTTTAAAAAGAAATTTTCTACTTTATTATTTTAATTGCTTGCAGTATTTTAGTAGCTTCCACATTCCCTGGCACTCAAATCACTTCAAGAATCACTTCTCATTGTGATGCAGGGCATATTTTGCAGGATCCATAAAGATTTGCCATACCTCACTCCTTGGATATTTTTAGCTTTCTCATAAATGAAGTCAGACTTTGTAAGAAGTGATGTGAAGTTGAACTTTGGTATACCACATTCCAATATTTCACCTCTTGTCTTTCCCCCTTTTTTCTGCATTTTTCTTCCCTTCTCAATTTTATTGTCTCTGCTATGAAATTGAATGTCTACCATAGACTAGCCCTCATATTGACTATGCAGGAGAAAATACAAAACCTCAAATATGCTAGTTAGAGGCGGCTCCCAACTTTAAGCTCTGCTTTCACCCTTATGATCCACAAAAACAATACATCTTCAGCAGACCTGCACTTTGAAGCTTGAATTCTGCCCTTTTCCTGGGAAGTAATATGGGGTACAACACCCACTAGTGATGCTGGGAGGTGGCAGCTCACGCAAGCTCCCAGTCACAAGGGTAAACCACCAAGACTGCATCTACTGTGTGGCTCGTGTTTTTGGATACAGATTTTTAGGATGTGGCTTTGTGTTAGATGATTTTGGCCAACTGCAGGCTGTTGTCATCATTCAGGGCACCTTCACCATAGACGGTGCTAGGCTATAATGCTCAGCTGGCTTAGGGCACATTAGTGATTGGTAATAGTTTTGATTTGCAATGAGTTTGTCCAGACTTAACACCATCATTAATCAAGGGACACCTGAACACCTCTGACAACACTGAAACATAGAACATGACCATCAGTCTGCTCAAGGTGTGGGTCATTTTCCATTGGAGGTTGAAGAGTCGAGTTTGGGGCCTGGAAGATCAGAGTTTTTTATTTGCTCTTTTCTTAGTTTTGTTTTCTTTTCAGGTTCGGTTGCAGATGGTAGTGAATACCTACTCCTGAGTCTAAGTTTATGTCTTTGTTGTCTATAGAGGGAACTCTACACCCTTGGAAGAATTGTCTAACAGCTGAACAACATGTTTATTGAATGCAAGGCATTAGGTTAGAAGTGTGAGGATGGACAAGTAGGTGGCAGAGGTTTAATTCAATGAACATTTTACTTCCAAATATTAGTTGCTTTATCAGTTCCTTGGCTTAGAAATTTTATTGATAGATTTCTCCAATAAGTCAGTTATTCTTCTGTGGAATGACTTTGCTTCCCTAATCTCCTCTCCTTGATATTTGCTAGTGAGCTGATGGAAATTTCAATCATGCAATGGTTGGGAAGCCCTGCAGGGTGTGGTATTATTCAGTTTACTGATCATCTAGTAAGAAGTACAAAAAAAGACAGCAGTCATTTTCCTCAGGGATGGATCCTTATGATAATATAAGAGCATGAAATCAACCTAGCATTTAAATACTTAAGTGAATTTTAATAGCCAAAACAATATTCCTAGTGAAAATTTCACTTTAAAAAAATGACAGAATTTAGCACAATATTTGTTTTACATGGACTGTGCCATTAATGTCTTTTATAAAGGAGAATTGGCTTAGCTCATAAATTTTCTTTGAATTCGCAAGACATCGTGTATCTGCCTCCTGTGTAGTTCTCTCTTGATTGCTTTGTTTAGACTAACATTATATTTAGATCTTGGTCCCCACACATCTCTCTCTGCTGGAGGCCCTATAGTGTGTTTTATAGCGCTGACTTAAAATATTCCATGGATAACCTACTTGCATAGTGGATGAAGCTAAGAATACAAACAAAATTCATTCTGTCTGCCCGCTTTCCTGAACTGGATCTTACTTAGGAAACACCTGATGGGGTTTTTGGCTTTCTGATCACTGAGTTTTTCAGTAAAGACTCGCTTCTTTTATGAAATGGAACTGGAACAAATACAGTGAGCTGAAAAGAAAATTATTTGGATGTGTTCCGACCCTGTGCCATCCTAAGATCCTTAGAGATGCCAGAGACCCACCATCTAAACTAGTCTCTGAAAGGCCAAGGACAGCCATGGAGACTGGGAAGTTGCCCTGTGAGGAACTGCTTCTCCCAGAGTTGATTCCAGACTAGATGGAGGCATGAAATACTATCAGTATACTTTCAGCTTGAGCCCCTGCCCTTTGCACTGCTTTAGTTCGGGGAATGAAAACTCATGTTCCTAATAAGAGTCTTAAAAGAGTCTTTCTTAATCATTAAAGAAATAATACCCATCAGCTTAGTGAAACGGTTATATCCCAGAGATATGCCATGTGTGGACAGAAGCTGTACCACCCAAAGGCTACACTGACAAATCTCTGCTTTTCCCTTCCAGGATGTGGGAAGAAGGCAAGGTGCTCATCTTTGATGACTCCTTCGAACACGAAGTGTGGCAAGATGCCTCATCTTTCCGGCTGATATTCATTGTGGATGTGTGGCACCCTGAGCTGACCCCCCAACAGAGACGCAGCCTTCCTGCAATTTAGCAGGGATTCACTCTGGCTTGGGATACTCCAGAGATATTACCTTTCTAATTCTCTTTGGATGTGGAGACGGAACTTCACACGTCATGGCTCTTCATTCCCTTGACGTGTAACTGAAGAACGCTGAGGTTCCTCCTTGGAGCTGAAGGGAATGTGTGCCTTGCTGCTGCAGTTAGTGAAGAAAGTACATCCTGTGGGACATCCATGACAGTGCTGGCCTGATGCCTGGATTTAAGGAGAACATTTGATCACGTCTACCTTACTAGCCAAAGATATTTTTCCACATAGAGTAGGGTCAAAATCAACATACAATGTAGAAGCTGTGAGTGGATCACTTTAGTCTGTAATTTTTCTATATAGTTATATTTTTCTAGGGTTGCCAAACTGCTTTGCCGCTGTGTACCACTATGTTTATTCTGGCTTTAGTGACATGCTGTGTAAATCCTTTATTTGTGTTCAATGGTAACTTTCCTAGGGACTCAGCAGTCTCTCTTTTGATTCTTCTTAGTAGAAGACACTTATTTTCCTGAGTAAAAACCAACTTTCTTTTCCTGACAAAAGATGTAGTTAGGCCAGGATCTGTGCACTGAATGCTTGCCCTTGAGTCTGCCTTTGTATCTTCCTTAGATCCAGTGTTTTCTCTTCTCTCCCAGCTAGTGGTAGAAATATCAAATTCTCACTTCAAAGAGGAACTTTTTTTACACTGACAAAGGACATGGAATCATTTCAGATTATGATATAAAGATACTACATGTAAATTTTTAGTATCAAATATTACAATGGGTACGGAGGGAAAAATGTACAATGTATGGAACTAAAAATTCCCAACCAGGATTAGGTGGACACATCACTTCAAGAGCATCCTTGCCATCTGTGACCTGGGGCCTGGGAATCTGTCAGGATGTACAAGGATGGCTAGGGGACAACCCTTTGGTTTGTAAACATAAGGATCACAGGAGAGGCACTTCTCAGGAATTCCAGGAGCTGTTCCTGAGGGTGGGAAGCAAAGATTGATTGCTTTTTTGTAAGAGTTTGAAAGGTGTTTTCCTCTTTCTGGTTCACAAAATTTCTGCCATTGAAGCATCACTTTGTAATGGCAGCTTCTGTCTGTGTTTGGCTTGCATGTTACCACGGCAAGAAGAGCAACTGAAAGTCTTGTTTATTCCAAAGATGATCCATACATTCGTAAAGAATTAATGCATTTGATTCTGTACTTTAAAATTAAAGCTAACCAGAAGTTGTAGGTGTAAGAGTGTAGTGGTATTCATGCACTGAATTCTAAGCCAGTATGAGCAAAAATGCTACAGAAAATGGCATATATTTCAGCAGGTTTCTAGAGCAGTGATAGAACACTTTGCTTACCTTCTCTGAAGTCAAAGGAAGATTCTTTCTGTACTTCAGTAAAGAGCAAATCTTTGACATTGACACTGACCCTTGCCTTTTAGTAAAAGAGGCCATAAAATATTTGTCCTGTTCCAAAAATACTTGTGTGTTCTTTCTTTTGCCAATATTGAAAAGCCCAGCCAAACAGATGGGAGGAAAATTATCAAAATTAATTACCAAAATCCAGAAAAGAAAACAGTCTCTTGAAAACTAAATAGGTAATTGTGTTTTTAAATATTTATTAAACAGGATATTACTGACAAGGGCAATACAATCCAGGGCTCATGTAGAAACATTCCTGTCACTTACTCAGTTTTGTTCTCCATGGAGATTGAGTGCATTCCAACCATAATTCCTCATTGTTAGACCATCATCTTACATTCATGTAATGAAATTATGGAAACAAGTAAAAACTAGGTTTTAAATCAATAAATATAATATGGCATTTAAAACAGGGTCACTACAGTAAGATTCTTAATATTGCCAGGAGTATTACTATTACAAATGGCAGGCTTTGTTGATTTCAGTGGCATTTTGAGTACTTGAATCCACACCTATTTTTATAAACCCAAGCAATAAAATGGATTTTCTAATTCACTTTAATTCTTCCTTTCTCTTTCTTATGTCACAGTGCATAAGAAGATTATTTCAGCCCCTGCCTTGGTACAATTATTTCAAGGTTTTTATTTTGTAACTTGAAATATCTATACAAAATGAATCGGTTGTATTTTATACTGTGATGCAATTATTTGGGAAATATTTTTATAATCATGTTTCAATTTTGCTTATTTAAGTTTGGAACATAAAAATAGCTTCTGTTATTATTCTTTACCAGTAGAAAAAAGTTAAAATAATAGATTAATTGAAAAAGAGTGTACAGCTTCATATGTGGCTCAGTGGCAGAGCACTTGCCTAGCATGCACAAGGCCCTGGGCTTGATCCTGACAGAGAGAGAGAGAGAGAGAGAGAGAGAGAGAGAGAGAGAGAGAGAGAGAGAGAAAGCATAAGCTATTAGAGTGATTATGACCAGTTGTTGAAAGTTCATTAAATTACCTCTTTAAATTGTTTAGCTACCAGATCTACTTCACGAATACTTAAAATGTAAAGTCATATTTTGCTGACCATTATTAATTAACAAACTTTTTATCTGACATTGAGCACCATTGGTCATACTAATAAATGCCCTTGTCATGCAGATGGCTGGGGAAATAGCAAATAATCTGAAAATATGCAACAGGTCTTATGAAACATGGCACAGATAAGGTCATCTTTCCCTTTCATGTCTGTATTTTATGTCTGATTTCCTTCTAGTGGGTGGTGTCAGAGTCAGTTTCTGAAGAGCATAGATAAGGAAGTAGAGGGTCTTTGGCATTCCATCCTGCATTTCTGGTCTTCCCTTCGCTCCTGTTGAGCCATCGTTAGAGGTCCTGCACCATGAGTAACTGCTCACCTCTCAGTGGTGGCCAGGACTTTCCCCATACCTGTAGTAGGAAGTTGGGGCATCAAATGGTTTGGTATCACTTTCCTTTCCTATAGTGACTCGGTTGAGCCACCTCGCATGGGCTCCTTCATCACTGACATGTGTTTTGGATGAGACCCCTCCTGTCACAAGCTGGTCTGATGGGTTCTCAGGATGCCTGTGGGAAATGTCTTTGCTAAGATGAAATAATTTTTATTACAAGCTGACTCTGTCTTAAAGTCAATTCATGTGTGTCAGCTGGAGACTGGACAAATGATGGTACATCCAAATCATTTTTTTTTGCAGGATATCAAAATGAAACTTTGCAAATAGCCAAACCTATGAGAACATGCTCTTAGGCTGAACACTTTGATGCTGGTGATGCTGGTCAGAGAAAATAATTCAGTAAGAATGGGAATTACAGGAGCTACTAATGTCTTGGGGCTCTGCACTACATTAAACTTGAAAAGTGTGTCTGCACAGGCTAACTGTGGTGTGTTTATTTCAAAATGCACTTCATTTTAATTTGTGAAACCCAGAGAAGGTCCCTGTGGGATTCCTCAGAAAAATCTTTGTTCTAATACAGTGTGTTCATCAAACTTAGACTTCTGTGTTTTAAATTCATTACATATCATAAGTATGTCAGAGAATCTTGTTTTACATAAATGCCTTGCTTCATCCCCCAGACCCTCACCCCCCCAAAAAAAAATCTCTCAAGTCTTGTCCAACTTTGGCTGTTCAGACCAATGGCTGATGACAGTCATGGCTGGGGGCAGAAGTGGAGGACCTCATGTCAAGCAGAGCGCACATGTTTCCTGGGTGGCCTATCCACTGAAGGCCTATGTGCAGGAGATCAGATGTGGGCTCAGTCGAGAGCCAGCAGCGGCTGCGTGTTCTCATTCTCTCCCTTCTCTTCATGTTTCAGGGTTCCAGCTTCTACCACAGACTGAGATCTAATGAGAGAGGAAGGCAAAGAACACAGAATTAAAACTGGCCTTAGTTGTGAAACTTTGCGAGGGAGGGGAAGGCACTTTGATTTTTCTCTTCCCTTTGGGATCAAGACACTCAAAACAACTACTTGTTCTTTCTCTTATTGTATTACTATTTTTCCTGTGTTTCCTATGCTTTTTTGTGGTACTGAGAATTGAACTCAGAGCCCTGCTTATGCTAGACAAGTGCTCTACAACCCCAGCCACCTACACCATAGTTTTATGGAGACATCTTGGGAGTCTACAAAAATGTCTTTTCTTGGTAAAAGGAGACATATTCCAGCCATAAAACTCCTCTGAGGTCTAATTGTTTACAGATTCTATGATGTATGGATTCAGATATGTTGGATTTTTAATATTTCCATGTATTTTTTATTTTTTAATATTTACTTATTTATTTGCAAGCAGAGAGAATGGGTATGCTAGGGCCTCCAGTTACTGCAAACAAATTCGAGATGTATGAGCCACCTTGTTCATCTGGCTTTATGTGGGTACTGGGTAATTGAACCAGGGTCGTGAGGGTTTGCAGGCAAGTGCCTTAACCTCTGAGCTATCTCCCCAGCCCTCCATGTGCTTTTTAACCCCTTTGTCCTCAGGGTCATTGGATCATTACTCATGATGCTTAAACCAGTCATTAGAATCACATGAGAAAGTTGGATCTTGCCCTTCACTTGCTGGGAAACTTGACGAATTCTTGAAATTCTGGATTTTTAGTCTTTTGCCTGTAAAATAGACGTGTTACCAATGCCACTTGCCCCCCCCCCACACACACACGAGTGCACACACATACACATACTGATAAATATAGCAAGAGGAGCCATGCCAAAGAAACGGGGGGGGGGTGGCAAGGTCCCACACAATATACTCTTCTCCCAAAAAGTGAAGGTTCATAAGTAATTGTTCACCCAGAGGTGACCCAAACAGAGAGACCGGGCAGCAAGGAACGTCCAGCTACCACACAATTGGTGAGGCTGGGAGGCGCATCCAGCAGCCACAAGGAATCGCAAGCCGACAGCTGTGGGCAAAGACAAGGGTGAGGGGAAATGGGGAAATGCTAGCCAGCAGGAAAACTACCACTAGGGCACAGGAAAGCACGAGGGTGTGGAGAAATGAGAGCCAGTAGACCTAGGAAGTGCTTCTACTCATCCAGCCTTGCCATAGCCAGCTAACAGCAAATTGCCAAGAAAGGGATTCCACCACCCACACCCGCTTGCAAGACCGAAGGAAAAATCTGAAAGATGATATAAGTGGAGGGCAGCAATGGCATTCCAGTTCTAGTCCCCAGAAATGACTTGGATATGATGTCACTCCAAAGTCCCAGGCAGTGAGCAGCTTTGGCAGAACAGAGCCAGGCTTGGACATTGTGCTTGTAGCTGAGCCTAGAATAATCAAATTCTCATTGAGAAATCTGCAGTTACCTTAAACAGCATTAGTAATATCAGAGTCTGTTCCCACTAATACCTCTCTAAGCCTTCCCCTGTGTTAACTTGTCTGGTCCCCACACTGGCTCACACAAAGCCCCTGTGTCAGGAGAGCAGGAGAGTGGGTTCTGCATATCATGGCTATTGCTTGAACTCTGACTACTCAAAATGCAATGAAACTTTTCTTTTTTTTTTAATTTTATTTATTGTCCATAATGAGTTACAACATTTAGTGGGCAAACAATGAAAGTTTTCTTTAACTTTATTCTATAGGAATAAGTAATATCAGCAAAAGTTTAAGAATTAGCAATAGTTTTTCCAGTTTTAAATGTATTTATTAACTGTAACTAATTTACAATCATTTGTTCTTTAAAATAGATTTTAAAACAACTACATCTCAGACCTTCATTTGTTCAGATAGTCTTAGGTAAACTCCTCTACATCAATATTTGTTTGCAACTCTTCTAGAAAAGCATGAAAATATTGGAAATGAATGACAAGAGCTCACCAGACATGGAAATGACAAGAGTTAGGCAGACATGGAAAGCTTTTCCTGAAGTAAGTCCTGAGTCAGGATGGAAAGACAAGGAAAATTAAGAGAACATGAAAAGAGACAGAACCCTATTGTAATTAGTGAATCCAAAACTTAATATAATCGTCCATTATTTATTTTAAAAACTTCATTTTTGGCAAAGTGAAAGAAATTTTCATTAAGGAAAAAGTGTTCTAGAATTCACAGGCTATGGAATCATATTTTCATCTTCAGTTAGAGGTTGGACATTTAATAATGTTTCAGTTCAGTAATCTTCTAAATCAACACCTTGGAACCCTTACAGAGAGCTGCACTCAATCAAGAGTGGAAGCTGATGAGAGTAGAGAAAAGGCCCAGGTTAGACTTATCCAAAAACAGATCAGCTGCCAAAAGGCAAATTAAAACAAGAGATGGTGGCTGGATGTGGTTGTTCACACCTATAATCCCAGCACTCAGGAGGCTGAGGTAGGTGGATCTCCATGAGTTCAAAGCCAGCTTTCCTTTCAAAGACTTTTATAGTCTTTAATGAAACCACACATCCTAGCCATATCAACTCTCCTGGCTCAGTTTTTCATCTGAAAAAAAAAAGAGGATAAATCATTGCTATATTTCCTATATAAAAATAAAAACATAATAAAACAAAATGCTTGGAGCACTTTGAAACATAAACTATTAAAATCCAAGGGTTTATCATCTTACTGACACTTCCCTGAGTGTTCTCTTTCTGAGTGCAAATGACTATTATTCAGCAATATAACAGATGGCCCACATCTCCATACTTGAAAACCAAGGCAAGACTATAAACTGACAGAATAGATCTGAGCAGATTGCCCACATTATAAAATTATTCTCGATTGATCAATGGACCATTCATTTAGAATGCATCACACTACTCCATGTGATGTATGGTGTGTGAGGGTATTCAAGAATCTGACTAGCGCTTGTTGTGTTTGCATTCTCCACAGGAACACTAGGTAGTGAGATCTATAGATGTTTCCAGGGTCCAATCTGTGTCTGAAGCAGTCAGTTCTTGCAATCATTCAATGCCTGCTCTGTGTAGGCTTGCTGAGGTTTGAGGAGTGAGATGTACCACTAGCAGGCATTTATGAAGAGTGTGTTGGTGTGTTGAGGTGGGCAAAAGAACTGTAGAAGTGTGTATTTCTATCGTAGATATTTCTGGAAACTTTGTAGCTATTATAAATCAGAACTCAAAATAGCAACCCAGAAAATAACTGCAAGTGTTTGCACCACCTACTTTGAACACAGTCATCTTTCATTAGAATTAGCCTAGCACAAAGAGCCATGAGTCAGCAGCATTAAGTCTCCATAATTGTTGGTGGTATGCACCTCTGAGAAGTCCCTGTGGGGGAAGTGAAATGGGATGCTCTGAGCAGATCAAAGAATGTCGGAACTGCCAATGGCCATGATGCTGATGACTCATCCCATCTGCGGGATAAGGTGGGAGAAGATGGCTAAAGGTCTTGATAATAATGTCTATGTCTATGGTTTTAGTCAAATGAGAGTGTTAATGGTTCTCTTACGGTATTATGAGATCAGTCTGAATCTCAGTTTTCTTCATGAATCTACTCAGAATGAAGCTTGGGGAGGATGTAGTGCTGTCAGTGACGAATTAAGACAGGGCAGCATGAAGGCTGGTAGAGTGGAAACAGACATCCAAACAACAGTAGAAGCTTGAAAAAGACAAGTGCCCAAAGAAGGTGCTTTATAAAGCTTTGTAGAACCGATGGGTGAAGGGATGAAGGACTGGGTGGATGGATGGATGGACAAATAATATGGAACAATGTGATGGTGGAGATAACATTTCACTTAAAATAGGCCGAATTTAAGATATTTTGCCACCTGAGGTTTTTAATAAACTTACGTCAAGGTATGTTGGTGTATACTCAGCACTCAGCAAGTTGAGACAGGAGGATTGTGAGTTTGAGACAAGTCTGGGCTACATAACCAATTTCAGGGAAGCCTGAGCTATATATTGAGATATTGTCTAAAGAAAGGAAGAGGGAAGAAAGGGAGGAGGGGGGAAGGCATCACTTATACTTTTTTCTTTCCCACTTAAATCCTCCTGGAAGTTCTCCATTTCTCCCAAGATAAAGTACAGTATGCTTGTCATGCCCTATTTGGTCCTGTATTGTGAACCCTGCATATACCCCCATAAGTTTGTTCCTATGCATAAATCTTTGCCAAGAAAAGGCAGATGGCCAATATAATTCAGAATTGGTCAGGAACTTGAGCCACCAGGCTTGATCTTTGCCTGCTTCTCTGGCTGAAAATATTTGTTTATAGTCAACTTTCATCTGGAAAAACAATCAATGAAATACAATGAAAATGGTTTTGCACAATGCTGGGAAGGGAAGAACATTAGTGTTGATCATACTGTTTTTCTACATGCTTCTACAGTTTACATTCTCATCTTGCTATCATTTGACTCTAAACAGCAACACCAAAGATCAGGTGGGTCACTACATCAACGTTTTGCTGAGTAAATTAAGACTCAATGAGGTTACCTGACTTTCCTAATGTACTATATCTAAAGAAGCCAGTGGAAGAAGCCAGTGACCAGATTGGGAAATAGAAACAAAGTGGAAACTATGTGTGTAGACATAACCTCAAAGTCAGAGAGCTGAAGTCAGCAGGCTCAGATTAGTATGCAATGGGGTAGACATGCAGTGCAGGGGCTCCATGCAAGAGTGCCCAGAGCACCTTACCTCTGATGGAAACCCAGAGAGAAGTATTCACTCACAAGGAGTTTACAACCACTGCCCTTCACTTATGGTCTTGGTATGAAACTGAAACAGAGCAGTTGGGCCTTCTTAAGCTCCAATGATACCTACTAAAAAGTCTGGCTGAAACTGAAAGGAACCTGGACACTGTGTGTAAGCCACCCAGTTTGAAGCATGTTACTGCACAGAGATTTCTAATACACTCGATGGCCAATGTTTGTTTCTGATTGTGGGTTCACAAAAGCTTATTCTAGGTCCTTTGCTGGCTAGATGTTGGGGACCAAAATTGTCAGCTTCATTGGAATCAAAGCACTTGTTTACCAATCACAGTGTGTCATGAGAGATGGATTTATCTTGTCTTTGTAGCCTGATCTGTGTCTCCCATTCCAAGTAATTGAATCTGAGCATGGTGCCTCAGCAAATAGGGATCTTTACTGAACATCTACTATGATAATCACACATTGCTTTAACTCTATCCACATCTGTTCGTTTCCCTCTAATTGACCCCATTTCCTTGCTTTTCCAGGAGCTTGGAAATCTTTATATTTCTTATGTCATTCTTTACAAAGAGGAGAAAGTATGGCCCCTGTACATAGGATTTAACTAGCCCCATTCATTTTCTTCTTGACCAAATTCATCATATAGATTTTCTTTCACTCCCCTGTTTCAAGGCTATGTAGGATATAAGAGATAGTGCTCTTCATATCTGCCTCAGAAAAGAAAACTGTAAAAACAAAATGAACATCTCAACCAGTCTATTTTAAGTCTATTTTATTCATTCTTTAGGAAATGCTAACACATTCTGTTAGCGTGTATGGACCACTCCAGTACCCAGTAACTAACCAGAACTCTAGGAATTTCTGTTGTCCTTAGAAGTTTTTTCCTTCAAGAATTCATGACATCTTCAGCACTAGATACTTGAGTAGCAGACACATTTAGAAACTGAAAAGTTCACCCCTATTTGATCTAGATCTCACACTCCAGACAGCTAAAGGGGCAGCTCAGAATGTGTACCATCCATTAATGCACTACATAATGTCACTGGAAGCAATGGTCACATGGACCTTCTGTTCCCAAATCGTACGGCTCAGTGAATCATTGGCCCTGCTGCTCAAAAGACAGGCCTCCTGTCTATACACTGCTGTCACTCATTATTTCCATATGGGCAATCTTTTATGATATATTAACGGGTATAAATGAAGTGATCCGGAAATGCACCAATTAGGTTACAGGTTGAAATATTACTAAGTCATGGCCAATTCTATTTACAGCTCAAAACAGTTCGACTGACTTTAGTCAGGAGCTAAGGTAAAATATATAGTCTAAAACTTCCTTTTAGCTCAGAAATTTGAATTCAACCAAGGCCTCCTCTTCCTTTTCCACCCCCCAAAGCAGGTGGTTCACAGCACCTTTATGTCTTCTGCCTTTGTGTAGGGTGTTAAGGGAACATAAGGATGAAAGTACATGAACAAAAGAATCAAAAGCAGCTTTCATGACACGGCCAACTAAGACTCAAACACGAAGACCCCACCATGTGAAGCTGGGCCAGTTTCTCTGAGAATGATGGCTGCGTGGTACGGCTGGAGTTGGAGACACAGCCGGCATCTTCCAGTCTTCTTCCTCCATGAATAGCTTTCTGCATTGGAGATGCTAAGAATTCTGTCACTGGGACAAATGCTGGAGACAACCAAATCATAGGCGCAAAGGTGTGGTTTGGCTCGTACTTTGGGGGATTTCATTTCACAATCAACTGACCTCATGGCTCTTAGGCCTGCAGATCTATGACAGGAGCACATGGCTGAGGACAAAGGCTCACCTTGAGCCTGGGGAGAGGTAGAGACTAGAGTGCCATGCATGATTCCCTTTGAAGACACCTCCAATGACCCAAGACCTCCCACTTTTGATCTCTCATTTCTTAAAGTTCTAGTACCTTCCAATAATGTCAAGCAAGAGAGCAAGCCTCCACACACGGGCCTTTGTATACATTGTGCTAAGACCATTGCAGGTGCCCTAGGAAGTGTGGAAGATTGCACTTTGTCTATGGCCAGGCTTCACCAAAGGCTTACCTTTGGGTTCCTAGAAATGATTAGAGTTTTGACTTTATGTGAATAGTACTATCATACAGGATTTATTTTGAAGCCCAAGAATCAAAATCTTTAAATCTAAGCACACAACAAAGGCATATCCTGCCAGCTTAGTACATCTGCCAGAGCTAACAAAGCATGTTTGTGGTTCTCTGCGTGGGTGGCACGGTATGGCCACTTTTTGCACTGCAGAGCTCTGAAAGACAGAAGTTGATGAGCTTAGAGCAGAGGACATGCTAGCTGAGTAAATGTCGGGTGAGTAGGAACAGAGTGGGAAGGCATCACTGTATGACCGATTCAGCACCTATGGGAACCCAATCTGGAATCTTCCATGTCAATCTGCCTCTGCTCTTCCTCACACAGACTCCATCTAGCCTGGATACATGAAGCAACTGTGCAGTGGCAGAGGGATCCGACTCTACTCAGGCTGCTCCTAGTTGGGATTCCACAGACTGTTTCAAGGACAGGAGCCTTCCCAGCACACCGTGAGATGCTTACAGCTAGTCTCCATAGAAAGCCTCCTGGGACAGGACCAAACAGATTTGTTAAAGTATTTTTAATACTTTATAATAAAGGATTTTTATTTCCCTGCATAGCTTCACAGGATCTTGGCTATGATAATTATGGGAAGAAAAATATTTTATAACCTTAGTAACAGTTTTAAAAAAGCATGTGGGATGGTTTCTGTGGACTATGTCAACCAGGCAGGGTTTAGAATGAGTTCTGTGCACGCCAGAGAGGGGTTGTGTAGATTAGGCTAACAGAGTGGAGGTGGCACCCTAACTGCGGGCAGCCCCATTGCACGGGTGGGGTTCTACACTCTACAGAAAGCAGAGAGCTGGCTGAGCAGCAGCCTTCACCACTCTGCTTCCTCCTGTGGACTGAATAAGGCCCAGCACCTGCCACCATGCCTTTCCTGCCACGATAGACTGTTACTTTGAACTGGAAGCCAAAACAAATTCTTCTCCCTTGAATTGATTCTGTCAGGTGTTTTACCACAGCAACAGGAAAGTGACTCATACAGCCTGTGCCGACAACTCTACACTAAAATAGTAAATTTGTGTGACTCCTATGTCATGCAAAAAACACAGTATTCAAAGGAAGCTAGCAGTGAATGAGAAACAGGAAAAAGCTAGTTTCTTTATATTAGTTAAAGACAGAAGCCCAAAGAGGGAACAAGTTGAGGCCATTCTATCCATCTTGGCAAAACAGAAACTTGGATCTGATTCTGTCTCCCCAAGATGGCAGCCAGCCACACTGCCCAGCAGGAACTTCCTGTTGCTTCTTCAACTGGGCTTCCCTGGGTCAGCTCTGAATCCACCAACCAAACAGATCTCGACCCTGCTGGCCCTTTTTGTCTGAACCAATCGGGTCTCTGCTTACAAACCTGAGCCTGATAAAAGGCTCAGCCTGATTGGAAGTCTGAACCTTCTGTGCTCTAATCTCTCTTCTCTGCCCTGTGATCTCCACCTGGTTACAACCTCTCTCTTTTCTTCCTTATGTCCTGCGACCCTGGCCTGAACGTCAGTGTGACTCTGTCCCTCCTTCCCAGCCTGCAGGAACCAGCTTGGCTGGGAAGGGGAGAGTATTATCTTGGCTTGGGTATTTTTCTTCCCGCCCTTGTGCCATGGGGTAGCATCTCACTTTGATCATATGTAAACTTTTTCTTTGATCTCTGAGACACTATTTCTTAATCCTTTCTGGTTTATTTAAAGGGGCGTCTATGTTCGACCTCCCAGTGTGTGTGTGTGTGTGTGTGTGTGTGTGTGTGTGTGTGTGTGTGTGTGTTTGTAGAACTGCCCCAGCCTTTTCCTAGATACCAATTAACCCTAAATAGTCCTCCCTAAATAAACTCAATAATACATAATTTAGCCCTCTTGAGTTCATTTTATCAATTCTTTGTTAAAAGTAGAATGACTCAAAGTTGGGGTTCACCAGTTTGGAGGCCCCTTCCTGAGCCTTCCCAAATCCTGCATCAGTAGTGTGACTGCACAGAAAATTCTCACGCCTGGTCAAGAGGCTGAAGCTTAAGCAACGGACAGTAGGAGGCAGCTGACAGATTCACAACACTCTTTGTATTCCATCAAGCTGTGGAAATTTCACACAACCCAGGAGACTGAAATGTGAACATTAGATAAATGTGGTTTTTTACTGAAATTTAATGTCTTAAAATAATTTTATTCAATAACAACATGAATTTGTGATTCATCAACTTCATATCCTCTGTAGTGAATGCCATTCAACACACACACACACATACACATATACACACATACACTCACACACATTCACACATACACACACATATACACACACTCACACATACACACATACATACACAAACACATTCACACTCACACATACATACACACACATATACACATACACATGCACACACATAGATACACACATATACACACATACACTCACACACATACACACACTCACACATACACACACGTACACACAGGTGTGTGTGGGTGGTAGAGGATGACAGGAAAGGTCTTTAGCAGTGGAAATTCTAACAACTTCCAAATGACTGCTGTAGACTTTTTTCAAATCTGAAATTTCATTATTCTCAGGTGGTAAAATATTTTTTGAGCAAGGTCTTGCTATGTAGCCAAGACTGGCCTTTAATTCAATCATCTTACCTCCACCTCCTGCCGAATGTACTTTTATATCACTTTTAATAGGAAACATTTACTTGCAAACAGAAGCCATCTTCAGCTGTATATCCTAAGGTGCCTGCTTACACTCAGAGAGAACAGAGTGAAATACATGCTTTCTCCTCTACCAACCCTGGCAGCCACCTAATGTTGTGTGATCACAGAGATGGTCCACACTCACTTAGGAAACAAGTCACCCATCCCTTCTATAACAATCCTGTGTGATCCAGGGCTGCCCCTCCCCTTTCTGCGTGACTTTGTGCCTGGTCTTGGAAAATAAAATATACCTTTCTCTCTGGTCATGGTGACAGTTTCCGGGAGCAACACAAAACCCAGCTTTTCAGAGTCTTCTATTTGTGTTCAGAAATACCAAGAAAAATGTTGTTAATTTCCTTGAGCTCATTGGCTTCACTGTCAATAGCTTCCTTAGGTTGTAAACACTGTAAGAAGCCAATGAAATCATGAAAGAAAACATCTGGGACCAATCTGTGATCTCTGAGATGCCACAAAATGCCAGTCCTGACTTTTTCTTAGCATGTAATCAAAGCCATTCCCCAAACTCCCTCCTCAGCACCTACAACCTGTAGTCTGATGGCTCCAACTGCAGGAGGTGGCTCAAATGCCCCTCCAAATCCATCCTAGGATAAAAGCTGTACAAGCTTTATCACCAGTAATCTTCAATCCATCCAGCAGTATACATGGATATACAAACTCTAATATTTTACCAGTAATTATTTCAAGACAATGTCTCTTTGGTGTTTGCTTTTGTAATGATATCTATAGTCATTTTAATTGCTTCACCAGCAATAAAGGCTACTAGTAAAAAAATTACCAGAAAGTAATTAATAAAAACTCTTAATAAAAAGATGCCACAATATCTTCACACTGATTAAAATAACTTCATGGGAAATAACCTTTAGGCTTGCACTTCTAACTCACCCTGTGAGCTGTAATGGAACAGTTTGTTCTCAGCACTAGGCCGTGCAGTTCCTTCCCAGCTGACACCATCCCCTGTCATCTAGGCATAAGATGACATCACATCTATCCGGGAACTGTCCAGCCTTGCTGGCCTCAGTGGAGAGAGCCTGGGTTCTGGGCTCACCATTGAGACATTGGCATTACTTTACTATAGCCACCTTAATTTGAGACAGCTCATTATGTGAAGCAATAAATATTCTGCCTTGCTTAAAGTAGGTCATTTGAGGTTTTAGTCTGATTTGCAACCAAAATTATCATAGCTGACGTAAAGTCTACTTAGTGTTTTCTATTGCAAATTTTTGACAAATTTGGGTACATACACTTCAGTCATATTTAAGTACCGAGATAAGTAGGAGGAACTGGGTTGCTTCATACATAAACCTTTAAAATCAGCCAGTGGACTGTGGGCAAGGAAGTAAGCGTCTAAGAAATGTAACAAAAA
This sequence comes from Zapus hudsonius, assembly GCA_004024765.1. Classification (NCBI taxonomy): domain Eukaryota; kingdom Metazoa; phylum Chordata; class Mammalia; order Rodentia; family Dipodidae; genus Zapus; species Zapus hudsonius. The sequence continues at coordinate 96,611 of PVHP010001093.1, forward strand.
ATGAGAGATTGAAAAAAATTCAAGATCATGTAATATTGAAACAAAGAACCCCCTGCACTCTAACAACCCACCTGGTTGTGACTGAATTAAAGAGAATAATACTGATGCAAGTTATTTAGAAAAGGTCCCATCAAAAGTAATAATTAAGGCTGGAAAGATGGCTCAGCGATTAAGGCACTTGCCTGCAGAGTCTAACGAGCAGAGTTCGATTCCCCAGTGCCCAAAGGGCACATGCATCTGGAGTCCATTGGCACTGACTGGAGGCCCTGGCATGCCCATTCTCTCTGTCTCTTTTCTATCTCATTCTGCTTGCAAATAAATAAATAATTTTTTTAAAAAATCTGCATAAGGGTTGAGCCATACATAGTGGACAAAATATAGTGTCAGTTGTGTTGGGTGAATAGAATTGTTCAAGAGAACCCCGTGGAGCTTGGTGGCTGTTATGTGTTCAGAAGCCACATTATAAAAAGTCATCATTTCTCAAGGACATCCCACAATAACCTATTAACTCCAAGTGGTCCCAAAGCACGCTGGCGAGAAACAGTACACAAGGCCAGGGTACACAATGGCTCCAAGGCCAGGGGCTCAGAATCACAGGCACTCTAGCACGGCCATGTGGAAGGAAGCACATCGCCCCTGTGCTGGCTGCCAGACTCAACAATGCACACCAAGGCAGCTCGACAATGTGGGCTTGCACAAAGAAACCATCAGGGCGGAAAATGGAAAGAGTTGACCTTGAAGCTTCCTCCCAGGTGTGTATGCAAATTTCCCACAACCCAATAGGTTCTACAAAATCAACAGGTTTCCATGAAAGTTGCTATTCTGTTCCTCCATCAGTAAGGCATCTGCTGGCAGACAGAGTGGGCATAACTCCTTTTCACCAGTGTCTCTGCCATCCTGCGGCTTCCTGGTACCCCCAGATGAGGGTCCAGGATGCTATCACAAATGGCAACAGGAGTGAATGCAGAAATGAGACATGTGTACATTTACTAGCTGCTCTGGATGGCTGGCCTTGGCTTCGAATGCCATCTCTAAAGAGAGTCACTTTTCTCCAAACCCCAAGGCAGCCACATCTTCTTCCACAAAAGCGCCTTTGGGGATCTTCCACACTTCTCACTCTTTCCCTTCTACTGTCGCTTCTTCATGGGCATGCTTTCTCTCTCCTATGAGGATATCAGACCCTGCAACCAGGGTTTCTATAAGCATTGCAAAAAGCATGGGGAATGGGCTCTTTCCTTTGGGAAATTGAGCAATTGGATGGGAAATGAACCCAGAATGGGTTTTGATGGAAATGGCTTTATTTCAACACCAATTCATTCACTTGTTCAGCAAGTATGGACAGGTGTCTGTTATGTGTCTTCTAAGTGCTGGACATTGTGCTGGATTCTTGGGCAGGCTAAGGTAAGTAGGAGCTGGACAGCAAATTTTCCCTCAAGAGCTCATGATCTAATGGCAGAGGTTGTCACCTGCTCTGGCCCTCAGCAGGCACTCAGAGGCAGATATTGAGTTAGGACATTTCGGGACACTCGATAGAGACAGACTGGGGCTGGACACCTCTTACATACTCAGCAAGTCCCCAGCTGATGCCACTTGACTTTGGAAGTTCAGACATCTATGAGAGCATGGAGACCTACTCAGGGTCTCTAATGATATGTAGGGACACACTTTGTAATGTGTCACTGTCACAGCAAAGGAGGTTTTGGTGACACAGTGTCAAAAACCCAAGGAGGAGCAGGTAGCATACTGTTTCTTCCAGTGAACATGACACCAGAGCCAGCCTACCCAGGTCTTAATCTCAGCTTGGCCTCTTGCTTGCTATGTGATCTCGAACCTAGAGGTTGATTAGCCTCTGGGAGCTTCCACTTTCTTTTTGTGAAGTACAGGTAGTAATTTTAGTGGAGATTAAGTGTTGGTGTAGGTAAAGTCAGAAAGGTGAACTGTTTTCATTCCTCTGTCTTCTGGACTGAAAAGGGGCGAAGATGAGACAATCTTACCTAGAATGAGTAAAGTCAGCTCTTGGACGGAGAGATATAATTCAGCCTCCCAGCCACTGTGACCACCCTTCCCTGAGAAGATTGAGTAACTAATGGATTTCCACACCATCCCATCCCAAAAAGTTCCCCTACCCTTCACAACTACACATTGGGTAGAAAGATTCTTGCCCTGGGCACTGTATCTTGGTGCAAGAACTAGACACCCAGGTACCCAAGGAGACTCTAGTGTAGATGTCCCTCCTTCCCCATGTGCAAACCTTTCCAGAGAGCAGCAAGTCTCCCTGAGTCTAGCATGAGTTCTGACCACCACCTTCTCACTTGAGCTTATAAGGGCTTTGAGTCTCTGGTTTGCAAACCGAATCCCATGCACACCTAACAAAATGCACACCTGGTTATATGCCCAGGTCACTTGACTCACTGTGCTGATGAGGAAAGCCAAATGAAAGAAAACGTGATGTGGCATTTTCCCATTAAAGTTTGAGTCTGATACTAGATATATTTGAGGGTCTGGGAAAAGGAGCCATTGTATGCTGCTAAGCACATCTCCAAGCAGTGTGGGCTAACACTTAAATAAACAAACCCTCTGGCCCAGCACCTGCAGAGCTCCGAAGTTACTCACAGGAAGCTTTTAGGAAAACAGGAGATGAGCCAAGGACCATTATTGAGTCTTCTTTGGAGTAGAGAAAAATATTTAAAAACAGCATTAAATGAATGTTCAGCAAGGAAGCAATGGCTACTGGGGCAGGCCTGTTCAGGATCCCAAACAGCATTAGAAGATGAGCTTGGCAGATGTGCTGACCTGGAGACATGCTACATAACAATGCTAGGGACTGAACTCTGTCTTCCTTATGAACTTAGTTAAATATACATGTTGATATTGTTACCCTCAGTCCCACAGACTATGTCTGTTTTTTGGAGGTAAAGTTTTTAAAGAGGCGATCAAGAAAAAACGAGATCAATAGAAGGGGCCTTAATACAGTAAGATGGGTGTTCTTTTGAGCAAGAGATTAGGACACAGACACACAGAGAAGGAATACCTCAGGAAGAATCAGGGAGAAATTGGCCATTTGTAAGGCAAAAGACATACCTTAAAGATCCCAACCCTGCCAACTCCCCCATCTGAGACTGGTCACTTCCAAGAGCTCTGAGAAAGTGAATTACTGTTGTTGAAGTCACTCAGACTATGGTTCTTGATTAGAGCAGTCCTGGATGACTAACCTTGGAGGGCAACTATGTATGTGCACAGATGTGGGAAATCTTTGAAAATTGAATGGAAGTAATAATGCGTGTGTGTGGAAGAGATGGGGATTGGGAGCAGAGATAGTGGCTTTTAGCTTACGAATAAGTTTTACATGGAACCTATAAAAGCAACCCTTGTCCATGGTGCTGTCCTGAGCATAGCAGTGTGTGCTTCATGGTGTGGGTCCAGCCCTCTCTGAAGCTTGACTCCTGGTCCACGCTCCTCCCCAGCTTGTAAACGCCTGCCTACCACACCACACCATCCATCCCTATAAGGCCTCTGTGACTGTGTTTGTGTCCTGTGCTGGGCATGCAGGTCCCCTTGAGAGGCCAGCTCAAATGCCAGCCATGTTAAAAATATGTTCAAGAGTTTCACTTGGCTGGTTTTCTAGAGGTGTGACTCCCTGTCCTCTCAAGGCCTGGTTTGTATTGAAGTCCCAGGTGCCTAAAGTTGGTACAGGCAAGTGGGGCTCACTTGGAATGAGTGAGAAGAATATTTTCTGCCAGACTGATTTTCCATGAAGTGCATCTCCAAGGTCTGTCACTTCTTGTGTGTCTTAGTAGACGGCTAAGAAGCCAGGAGCCAGGCTACAATCAGGACATGAACACGGTCCTTCATTTAACCTCCTATGATGGGACAATTGCATTTCTGGGCCAGTCACACCCCATTTGCTATAAATTCCAGTGAAATCAGCTGAGAATATACTATAATTTATTTGATTCAATTCTGTGCCTAATAGGTCTTTAATTACTAATCTATGATACGTCAAAATCAAAAATTTAAAAAAACAGTGACCTCTGACTAGGGGGCTGTGATAATACAGGCCTTACCTCTTCATGGGCTTGGGTGAGCACTCCCTCTCCAGATTAGAGCATGTGTGTTTCACATGCATTGCATTATAGGAGGTGTGTGTATAGTCATTTTCATCACTGTAGTCGGGACCAAGTAATGTCCGGGCCCAGGTTCCCATGTCATAAGGTGGAAGGGTTCCCCCAAATTCAGAGGGCAGAAACTCAGGGTGTATCAGTTGATGAAGGCTGTTTAAATTGTTTCCATGCAGGAAAATCTGAAAAGAAAGAAAAAGTAACCAATAAAAAATTGAAACATGAACCAAGTACTTAATCTAATCCACAATTTAGCAATGACAAATTGGACACACTTGCTGGTGATCATTGTGCTTAAAGAGGCAATCATTATGGGTCTGTAGCTTAGTCATCATAAAATGGTAATGTATTGCTCAGGAAAGGGGCTGAATTAATAATTGATAAAAATGAAGTTTATGAACACATGGGGTACTATTTTAACCATGGCCCAAATTTACACATACAGCCACCACTTAATTATCGCTGCTGATAGCCAGAGCAGGGGTATAGATAGTCCCAAACCCTGCTCAGGCCTCACATGTGTCCCCAGACTGAGCCCTTCTCCTAGCTGAGCACTCCGATCTCAGAATTCTCCTACCCTGCCCATCCTTCTTAGCCTGGGCCAACTTAATTTTTCTCCCTGAATCTGTCCCAGGAAGCCTGGCTCATTCTGTATCTCCATGCCCTTTCTCTCATCAGCCATTCAATATCTGCTGACTTCTATTGTTTTCCCAATGTGTTCATTTGTGTCCTGGGGAGAAAATACCTAGGGGAAGTGATGATGCTGTTTTATTCCTTTACCATGCTCTGCAGCTCCCAGGAGGATGTGTGTACCCAGGGGAAAACACAATCAATTCCTGCCCAAAGGAATCCATGTCCACAGTCCAAGAATGTGCTGTGAACTCTTTTTTGGCTGTTTTCTATTTTCATATATATTGGGTACTAATACTCAATGAATTTGCATTTTCTTAGCATACAGTGGTTAATGGTAGAAACTGGTCAAGTACAGAAGATACAACTGATTCGAATTATTGTGTTCTGACAAATCCACAAATAGGACACTTCGTGAATATATCGTTACCACTGGAGACATTTAGAAATTGCCGCTGAAAGTTTATTTAGAGGGCATCTGTAGTGATACTGGTTCTCACATTTGATCACATCGCAGGCATGGAATAATTACACGAGACTCAAAGTTACACATAATTACATATAACAAGTAAATTGCAGCCATATAAATTTCATATACACACTTAACACAAGGAATGGTGATGAAATTTAAGTGTGATTTAAAAAAAATGCTTACAGGAACCTAGTAAAAAACAGTTACATGAATTGTGTTAATTTTAACTTGCCATGTGATGGCATCACTTAAAGATAAAAGTTAAACAAAACCTTTTGCTAAATTCTTCAAAATGTTACAGCTCCTCATAAAACAATGTACATTTCCTGACATTGTTGAATGTGATTGAATGTTAATAATACAGAATTGTTTCTCTTAAAGAAATTCAATTCTGGCTTTCACCAAACTCCTTAGAGGGGGCTGCAGTATTTGGAGCATACTAAAGTTAAATACTGTCTGCTCCTCGTGTTTACAGTAAACATTTGTACCCACATACCCACCATGTCTGTCCTTAAAGGGCAAGGAGTGCTGCTAAGAATAACTCTCTTCTGTGATCACCAAGGATCCTGGAGGGTCGAGAAAGAGAGAGAGGGGGCTGTACCCTGAGCTGGTCCACTCTGTCCTGGTTTCAGAGCTCCAGGACGCCCTGCTCTGTCTTAACAGCAAATGCCCAATGGGGGAGCAAATGCCCAATGGGGGAAGAAATGCCCTTGACCTGAGCCAAGGTGGAAAACACAGTCACCAGCACTGGGAAGCCTGAAGCACAGTGCAGTTCCTAGCACCGTCCTGACCTCAAGTGGAGTCTCTGAAAGCCTGTGTCCCAGTGCTACTGAGATCTACTTGTAAATTCTACCCCTGTGGCTGATGCCAGAGGCTCAGGGTTGCATGGGGAAGATGGCATTAAAGGGCTGCAAAGCTCCGGCTGTGCAGGAGGAATGCTAATGTGTGATCTAGAGGCCACAGTCTGCAATAGTTCATGCACTTGACATTATCTTGTGGAGTTCACCTTAAGTGTGTGTGTGTGTGTGTGTGTGTGTGTGAGAGAGAGAGAGAGAGAGAGAGAGAGAGAGAGAGAGAGAAAGGAGTTAAAAATAAAAACAAAGTACAAGAAGGCTTCATGAAATAAAATGGGTATCTGGTATTTATTTACCTTCAGAGTTTCTGTTGGTTTGTTGCTAGTGCTCTGAAAATAACCAAGTTCTACTGAATTATTGATTAAATCAAGGTCATTTGCAAATTCCAGCTGAGTCTCAAATGCTCAAAAGTGGCACACTGTTGAAAGCCCATGTGTGTGTGTGTGTGTGTGTGTGTGTGTGTGTGTGTGCGCGTGCGTGTGTGTGCACGCATGCATGTAGAAAAAGAGAGGGAAGAAAAGAGAGAGGGGAGAGGAAAGAGAGGGAAAGAGAGCACGTGAGCACAGGAGAGTACTGTAATCATCCTGACATGCTCTGGAATTTCGAGGGCACATTTGTTTGCATTACCCGTTTCCTGGTCTTGTCTTTAAGGAAAGGCTTGATGAGTGTGTACAGGGCATGAATGTACCAGGGCTGGTTGACAAAGTGCACTCCTCCAAAGCGGGCAGGAAAGCTGTCCTGGGAAGGAAAGAGAGACACACATCAGTCATGGCACTCCAGGTTGGACATTCTGGGGCACAGCCTGCTTCCCTCTGGCAGCAACTCCAGAATCTTTAGAAGAATGTGAGCTCACTCAGCTCCAGCTGTGACCTTTTCTCTTCTTGCCTTCTTCCTTCCTCTTTGGCCACAACCTGAAAACTGTGCACAGGTGACAGTCCTGTCTTTCCAAGTGGCAATGACTTATGGAAGTCCCTGTGGCCCAGAAGCTTGGTGGCCTGGGCTGGGAGGGTAGGCAGAATCTCCCGAGCTTGGGTCCCAAGGGCTCTAATCACAGATCTTTCTCTACTCTTGCTCTCTACTCCCTCCCCGTATCTCCATGAGACTGTATCTTGACAACAGCCGAGAACTTGAACTTTCTGGATGAGAGGACTGTATAGGAAAGGGCTTCAAAAGGATTCCAAAGGATCCTTGGAAACCGGGCTCTGTCAATTGATCCAAGTCTAACAAAGTTCAGAGTACATCACACTTCATAACACTCTAGGTTCAAAATCCCACCATGGGAGTACACAGTAGGTCCCAAAGAAAGGATATGTTGGTTCAGTTTTTCCCACTTGACTCAAATAACCACCTTTATCTGCAGATCAACACATTTGTAAATAAAAGACCATAGGAGCATTTAAAAAATGGCTCCTCCTAGGCTATCCATAACCCCCTACCATGTGGACTGATCCAGACTACCCACGGAGAAGGATATCCAGCTGATTGGGAACAGGGAGGAGGGAAATTGGGGAAATGAGGATATCAACTCATTATTTGCTCACTCAATGTATCTAATTATGGACAATAAAAAATGGCTCCTAGTTTAGAATCAAGATCAGGGAAAGAATTTAGGACTTAGAAGATGAAAAAAGTACTCAAAACTTAGACAAAGTCTGAGCACAGCGATGAAGTCTTTACTGGCCCCACAAGACCAGACTCTGAAATCTTAGTCATGGCTTCAGCACTGGGTTTATCCTGGCTGGCGTAATAGAGGGAACATCTCAGTGCTACTTGAATGAGCAAGGTCATTATCAGGTTCACTGCAACAAACATCTTTGTAAAGTGTTAGGAAGGTAAGACTGCAGAGAGAGCTCACAGTTCAGGCAGCACAGCTCCCATGGGTATAAGAAATGCCTCACCTGGCTCTTTTTTTAGTAACCAGGGATGAGGGTTATTAACTTTTTTCAGAACTCTGAGTCTACAGGGTCCCTAGATATCTGCCACACAGAGACCCAGTTTCCAGTGAAAATATTCTGAACTACACTTAAGGGCTGACATTTGAAAAGTTTAAAAACAACTGTTACCTCTAGAAATTTTACCAATTAGAAAATAATTAAATATTTTGAAGGATAAACTAGACATTTTTAGTGGAAGGTCCTTACTTTTCAGAGTATATACTCATTTTAATTAGCTTGGTCTTTAAAACTTACTAGAACCACCAAATATAAAGACAGAGTTATCATTTGCATTGAGTTGCATATCTGTCATTGTTGTGGAATGCTGTCCTCTGGACTCAACATGGCCCTAGCCATCTGTGATTGCCACACAATACAGGCACAGGTTTGGGCCTTCCATCATGAAGGGGAGGAGGGCCTTAGAAGGCTTCACCTCTTCCCTGGGTTTATATAAGTAATTAACAGCTGTTGGTGAGGAGGGCAAACAATTGTTGGATGATTTAGACATACACACATTGCAGATTCAAGTTGCCCAGGCTTCTGAATATAAGGCCCAGTTAAATCTGCTGGTTCACCAATCTAGACGGGCAGAATTATTTCTTTGGTCTGTTTTTTTGTACCCTACCTGTGGTGAATATGATGTTTGTTGTTCCCCTGAGGAAAAGTTCACTCAACAGTCATGATCTCTTACTATTCTAAACGTGTCTCTTTGTGATGCTACGAATTGAACTCATGGCTTTACTGATGCTGGGGAAGAGCTCTACCACTGAACCATAGCTCCAGCCCAGGGTTGGATGTTTTTGTGTATAATCAGGAACTAACACTGCATTGGGTCTTTACGGAAAAAAGACCATTTCTCCAAATTTTTCCTTTGTAATCAGGGCTACATATTAGCCCTACTCTTTTTGATTCCCTTAACCATTTATTCAGAAATATAATTCATTGTCTCACATAACAAATGTGAGTTGTAAGGGGCTATGAAAGAAGAACAGAATTCAAGAATTTATGTATAAAACCCAGGCTTTACTATCTTTTTAATAGAACCAATAAGAGATCTTTTATTTTCACTAGTAGTCCTCTGTGCTTTATAATTTTAGGTCAGTAAAGTGGAAGGAAACTCTAAATAATATTCAAGAGACGGCCGACGAAATCACAAAGATAATATCAACTTTTAAAAAATATCTAGAGACACTTAGTTTTAGTCTATGAAACCTCTATCATCAAAAGCATCAAAAACTGCCTTCTATCTGTGCCAGGGGAGGGTGAAAGGAAACATTCCTTTGCAGACAGTAAGTTCTGTCTAACTTAGCCCTGGCCCATGAATCTGTCAGAAAGAAGGGACAGGTTGTTGTTGTCTTTGTGCGAGTCAGCCAGTAAATATCTACAACAGAAACAGGTAAAGTTAGGCTGGGAGATAGCTCAGGGAATTGAGTACTTGCTGCACAAGCTCAAGAACCAGCTTCCTAGACACTGCAGCCGTGAACAATGAGTGAGTGAGCCTGCCTCAGACAAGGTGGAGGCGGGAAGTGAGGACCGACCCTAAAAGTTGTCCCCTGACCTACACACATACACAGTGGCTTGAGCATACCCATGCTCACACACATGTAAAAACATATACACATCACACGCACGCACACACACACACACACACACACACACACACACACACACACACACACCAGGTAAACCTGAGCCTCAGAATTTTGGGCTTGAGTGATATTAGAAACAGGATCATTATTCTTCTTGTTCCTCTTGTAGATTTCAATTGAAATGTCTTCCTGTCCATGACAGTGTGCAACTGTTTTCTGAATGAGCCTGGCCTGGTCCTAATAATTGTGTGTGCGTGTGTGTGTGTGTGTGTGTGTGTGTGTGTGTGTGTGTGTGTAAGAGAAAAGTCCCACTTGTTACAGTTTCAATCTGGAATGTTGCCGAGAGACTCAAGCTTTGAGTACATGGTCTCCACCTTGTGGTATTGTTTTTGGAGGTTGTGTAACTTTTAAGAAGTGAAACTTGGCAGTGGAAGTGGGGGCTAGAGGTAGGTCTTTTGAGTCTATAGACTGGTCCTAGTTCCAGAATTGTCTCTGTTTCCTGATCTGCCAATTACCTGTTACCATGGACCATGCTGCTCCAGCCACAAAACTTTCCTGACCAAGATGGAATGTCCCCTCTGAAACTGTAAATGAAAACAAGCCCTTTTTCCTGAAGTTGCCACAGGTACACTGTGACAACAACAAGGAAGTAACTGACACATCAACTTTCTTAGGTAAACACTCATCATCATTGGTCAACTTTGTTAGAGCACATTAGCAAACTTCAGATAACAGAGGAAGATGTCATCACACAAGGGTCTTCATAGACCCCAAGATGACCACCTCCTTTATAGAGATGCAAAGTTAGGGGCTAAAACAGATCACTTTCAAAATGATTGGCCTTGATTCAATGATTGAGTTACCACTTCATATTTTAGAGTTCTTGGGAACTAAAAAGCATCACCCAAAAATGTCCCAACTGTAAGAAAATTGCAGTAATTCTCTATTTATACACCTGTTAATGAGAATATGGCCACTTCAAATTGTAACCATATTTAAGTCATAAAGTGAGTCTATACCCCTTGTTTATTTTAAACCAGGTTTGGTTTCTTTTTATAAAATTAATGTGTAGTCTAGAAAAGTCAAAACTAAATAAAACCATTATTTGGAAAATTTTAAAAATACAACACAGAAATAAAACAAAACTGACCCTCAATGCTAAAGACACTCTTACTAATTTCTACCACTCAAAGTAGGCTATGTAATGCTAAAGTAACCAAGCCTGCTTTCTTACCAATTAAAACTTTCTGCTAGAACAAAATGTTTGCTTGACTGGTCCTCAGGCAAGGACAGAGCCTCCCCCATCTGGAACAGAGCTGCCGGCCATACTCCAGGGACAATGCATGAACAATAAGTCCTAAAGCTAAACCCTGAAGTCATATGCTTCAATGTAACAGGTCACTTTATAAGCCAAATGTGCTCCTGGTTTCCAGGGGTTCAGGAAGTTGAACATCACCATATGACCAGTAAAAGACAGAGCATGCCTATTGATGGATATTACTAATGATTGCCTAAACTCTGCTAGCCTTTCCCTTCCCTTCTTTTCTTCATCCCTTCCTAGATGGAATTATATTTTTAAATTAAGGATGTAATAACTACTCTTTGACAGCCTACAATAGGTAGCCGATGCAATCTGTGGCATGTTATTCTAAGCAGCTGAAAACAGACTAAGACAGATGTTGGGTAACACAAATACAGAGGAAAGAGTAGAGGGTAAAAGAGAAAGCAAATGATAGAATAATTTATTTAATGTCTTTAATTCTTCCCAAACAATTTGTACAAGCCTGCCCTTCTTCAATTTAGCCCAAGAACAAAATACCAGATTATATTGTCTAAACCGAACTTGCCAGAAATGGCTACTGATCAGAGTCCTTTTCCTACCCTCTCTAGTCTGAGTACTATCCTTCTTCTGCTCTGATGAGGCCTATGACTCTCATCCTGAGTCAAAAGATCTGGTGAGGGGCAGCCTAGTTTAGAAAGATAGACAACTTTTAAACACCAGTTCCTCCAATCGAGCCAAGCACCACAGGAAAGAATTGAGCTTCCTTTCTTCCCATACTGGCAAAGTCTGGGTGGACAGCCTTAACCTTCACCCAAGTGAAGTCAGCACTGGGTGGACAGCATGCCTGCATCATCGTGCTATGGAAGGCCAAGTAAAGAGAGAGATCTTTATCCCCAGTGGCCAGAAATGACCCTTTCATTTCCCCTAATGGTGTAAGTGGAGAACATATAGGGATCCAGGGCAACCCCCAAACCCATATCAGTAATGAAGACTTCTTCTTCTACCCCAATGGAAACTGATGTTTATTAAGTATGTCACTGTGGTGGTTTGATTCTGGTGTTCCACATAAACTTATATGTTATGAATGCTTGATCCCCAGCTGATGACAATTTGGGAATTGGAACCTTGTGGGAGATGTGTTGCTGGGGATGGGCTCATGTGTGTTAATAGCCAGCTTCCCCTTGACAGTGATTGGCACACTCTCCTGTTTCTGTTGTCCACCTGATGTTGGCCAGGAGGTGATGTCCAGTCTCTACTCATGCCATCATTTTCCCTGCCATCATAGAGCTTCCCCTTGAGTCTGTAAACCAAAATAATCCCATTCCTCCACAAGCTGCTTCTGTTTGGGTTCTTTCTGCCAGCAATGAAAAAGCTGACTACAACAGCCAAATAATGTATTTTCTTTATAAAGGCCTATGCTAAAACAGAGCTATCCATGCCATAAAACACCTCAACAAATTTCAAATAAATACAGTCACACAAAGTGTATTAAAAAATTAAAAGTGGAAATCAAACTAGAAATCAATAGAAAAATAACAGAAAAATCTTCGAAGAAGTCAGAGCACTACACAACACACTTCCAAATAATTTAGGAATGGGTCAAAGAAGTCCAGAGGAAATGTGAAAATATGGAAATGAATGAAAATATGCAACTGAATGAAAATGAAAATAGAACATATCAAAATGTATGGGACATGGCTAAGATAGTGTTGACAGGAGAATTTGCAATACTAAATGCTTGCTGAAGAAAAGAAGAAAAGTCTCAAATCAATAAACTAAACCCCGCTTCAAGAATTTAGAGAAAACCAATCCAAAGCAAGGAAAAGAAAGAAAATAATAGAGCAGAAATCAATGAATTTTACAATAGAGAAACGATGAAAATTAATGAAACAAAGAGCTGATCCTTTAAGAAGCTCACTAAAATTAGCCAATCTTTTAGCAAGACTGACAAAGGAAAAAGCATAAATGTCACAATATACCAATATCTGGAACAAAACTGTGACTGTCACAAGCCTCTATAGACTTCAAAAGGACAGTCAGGGGACACTCCAAGGCTCTACATATTCATGGCTGCAATCTCTATACAGGAAAAGGATCACTTACTCCAGAAACTATCACAACTCAGTAGGAAACAGATAATTTGAAAAGCCTTGTAATTACTAAGAAAATTAAACTTGCAATAAAAATAAATCAGGCTTAGGTGATTTCATTCGAAGATCCAATCTTACACAATCTCTTCCAGAAAACAGAAGGAACACTTTTCACTTATGAAGCTTTTATCAAAACAAGACTAGTACTAACACATCCAAGGACATGAATGCAGATGAAAAATCCTTCACAAAAGTATTGGCAAAGACAAGTCAGCAATTCATGAAAGGAATTCAGGAAAGATTTATTCCATGGATGCAAAATCAATGAATGTAATTTTATTAGCCACATCTTCCAGGGTTGATGCCTTTACATATGGAGCCTTCTTGACCAGGAAGGGGTTGTCTCACTAATTGTAAGCTGATTCCCAAAGAGAAAGATTTGGAGTGTTGGAGAGCCCTCTCCTCATATGCAAGGAGACCAACCCAACACCCACAGTTCTGACTACATACTCAGGCCCTAGTGTTCTGCAATATTTATTATTCCTCTATCCTGTCACCCCAGACAACTGGGCAAAGCCCATACACCCAGGGACCCACTGAAGTTATTCAAACAAACCAATCTTAAGTCAGTTTAGATGTTATTTCCTGTGAAAAACACAAAATAAAGTCATGCCCAAGCTTTTCCCTGACTTCTGCCTCTACTGCACTCTCTCAGCCTCATGTGGTGGCATAGCTTGCCTCTTGATTATAGAGATTTGTATAATTGTTTTTCCTTCATGAGTGCTGCTTCCATATCTTCATGACTTAATAACATTTGCTTAACACAAATTTCTGTATTTATACAGCAGTAATCAGATAAATGGATCCAAAGACTGATACAGACAGCCCACGGAGGAGGATATCCAGCTGACTGGGGATGGGGAAGGGGAGCAATGAGGAACTGGGGATAACAACTCATTGTTTGCCCACTAAATAATGTAACTCATTATGGACAATAAAAAAATTGAAAGAATGTACTAAATCATTATTGAAAATCTACAACAAATGCTAAACTTAATGGTGAAAAACAGAAAAAATTTCCCCCTAAGACTAGGAGCAAGATAAGTCATTGAGCTTTTATCATGTTTGTTTCACACAATGCTGAAAACTTCAGTTACTAAGGTAAGAAAGGAAACCAAAGCACCTGTAGACTGGAAACAAAGAAGTAAAGTTGTATCTATTTACAGATGATGTCTATAAACAAAACATCATCTCAATTACTTTAAAATCCCAAAATAATAAAAGAGTTGATAAATCTTACAGAATTCAAAATGAACATGAAGACATCAAAGTTAAAGGCAGGTGTGATGACAGAGGCTTGCAATCCCCACATCTGCAATGCAAAAGAGGTAAAGAATTGAAAGCTTGAAGCCTGCCTGAGCTCAAAAACCACCACCAACAACAAAAGACACCAAAATTGAACAATTTAAAAATATGCTATCACTTATGATGACTCATAAAACTAAATGCTTTATTGTAAATCTAACTAAATAGACTCAGGATATGAATACTGAAAACTACACAATACTCATAAAAATCAACGAAGATCTATACAAATGGAGATATATATATTTGGATTGGCAGACAATATATGTTCATTTTTTGCAAATTCATAGGCTGATTTAACATAAAATCTGTCAAAATTTAGTAAAATTTCCTTTTTTCCACATATTGCTAAAATTATTTTTAAATTTTCCAGAAGAGCATAGGCTCTATGATAGTAGGAACAACTTGGGGAAGAATAGAGTGGAAGGAATCATTTTACCAAATTGCAAAGCTTTCTATATGTTAGTAATGTAGACTGAGTGGTACGGTGGAGGGAGAAAAGTGATGGAGCGCCTAGCAACAGGCCTGCACAAGGATGTCTAACTGATTCTTTTTACCAAAGTGCCAAGTTTTTCAATGGAAGAAAGATTCCCAGCAAATAAAGCCAAAACAATTTGTATCAATTACTTTCTCATTGTAGTGAACAAATATCTGTTCAGAGCAACTTAAGGAAGGAGTTTATTTTGGCTTACAGTTTTAGAGGGTAGTAGACACACTAGACATGACAGGAGGGGAGAGCAGGTCCTCTCCCCAGCAGGCAGGATATGGGGCTGGACTCTAATACCTCAAGGCCCATCACCAGTGACCCACTTCCTCCAGCAAGGCTCCTCTACATCCTAAAGGTTCCACAAATTTCCCAAACAGCACCACCTGCTGGGAAGCAAGTATTCAAATGTGTGAGTTTATGGTGGCATTCAAATCACCACAAAATTGAACATCCATAGACAACAAATATGAAATATGATTGCAACCTTACCCTACATACGATAATTACAACAGATCATTGAGTTCAATATAAAACACAAAACTCTAATACTCTTAGAAAAAGGAATAAATGTTCAAGCTGTAGAACGAGGCTGAGATAGCTTGGATTAGTACTTGCAAGCATGGGAACCTGAATTTGATCTCCAGAACTCTGTAAAAACAAGCAAGAAGTAGTGCTGGCTTATCCACATGCATGTGGGCACACACACACGCACTCGCACACAAACACACACACACACACACATACTGGTATCAGAACAAGAAGTAATTGGGTCAGAACACGAGCAAAAGTCATGGAGAGAAATTGTACCAATGACAACACACAGATTTCCAATAAACACATTAGAAAATGTTACATAATATTAATCATCATCAAAACACACATTAAACTACATAAGACATCACACCAAACCTGGCTTAAAAAATCATAACTCCAAATACCAGTGAGACTCTGGGGGAACTAGGTCACTATTTCTTCATCAATCAATGGGAAATGTGATATGGTATAGTCAATCTGTAATAAACTCGACAGTTCTCAAAAGCAAGAAACATATGACTATCATAACACCAAACAATTGCATCCTGAGCATTTGGGAAGAAGAGGGGGGTCATCAGAGGGAGTGGTGGGAGGTGACAGACGATCTGATCAAAATACATATACATGTATGAAATTGTCATGAAGTTAAAACATATCCCCAAAAGTTACATAGTACGCGACTCCATTTATGTGATATTCTTGAAATGCAAGAAGTACAGAAACAGGGAGAGTTAGTGGCTGCTGGGAATTAAGGAGTGAGGGAAGGAGGAGTGACTTGGAATGGGTAACTCGATCTATCTTTGTGGTGATGAGATGTTCCAGATCTTGAAACACAAAGGGAAGCTGGAGTATTTGAAACAAAAAATTGAGTTACATTGTCAGGCACAAGATTCATTGCAGGGCCCGTGATCTCTTTCTTCAGGAGTCATGGACAGTGCTCAGTGATTCCTGCAGTGGCTCAGAGGTGCACAGAAGTTCCCAATGAGCACTTGTCTTCTTCATTTCCACGGTGGTATGAGTGCAAGTGTCACACAGCTGAACAAACCACCATGATGCAGGCAAAAATATTCCCTTATCCTTTCTCTTACAATCAGATACAGATGTTCCTGTGGCATTTGGTGCCCTTTCCTCCTGGAAAATGAAGTGCTTACTAGAGCTGTTTTCTAAGATTTGTAATGCCTAAAGGCTAACATACTTTATGGCAGGGTTCAAAACACATCTGCTCTGAAAATTGCACAGCCTCAGGAAGCCCTCGGAGTCGCTGTTCCCATGATGGTTCCCTTCCCTCTCTGGCCCCCATCAGTCTTCACTTCTTCCCCTTGCTTTTATAGGAAAGAGAACAGAACCACCTACATTTGCAAAATCAACAAGTTCCCCTCATCACCCAAGATGCCTCCGGGAAGATGAAAAGAGAGGCTGACACATAAGCTCTCCTCTAAACCTGCCTTCTTCCTTGGAATCCAAAGGAAGACTGAGTGTCTTCTGAGGCCGGACAGGGGCATCCCTCCATTCCCATACTGCATGGATGTGGATCTGCAGGCAGGTGCTGATGCATGCCTGAATGTAGCCTTTATCTATTCTGCTCATGCGTGTCCTGCCAGTGACATCCATTACTTCAGTGCAGGCAGAGGAAAAACATTTTAGCAGCATAAATCTGCTTCATTGATGCAAAGGAGCCTCTAAGAATCCTATGTTTCATGGTGGTGACATTCTATGATGCCACATAGCAGTGGTTAGTGTGGAAGCCACACTTGCGCCTCTTTGCAAAGAAGTGGAGAGCTCATTTGAAAGCAGTTACATATCAAATGCTCGTCCATCTATCTGTCTATCCATCCATCTATCGTCTATTTATCTATAGCACATATATGTGTGTGCATATATAGATATCCGTAGCAAGTAGGAGAGAGAAGAGACAGACCTGCTTGTTAGCAATGACTACATCTGCTAATAGGCCAGGGGTTTTATTACACCATATTCTTCCAGAAGGTGGTGCTGAACTCTAAGAAGCCACACCCACCCAGTGTTGTCTTGAGGCTTGAGGGTGCTGGGGCTCTCCTGCAGAGCCAGATCAGTGCATGCTAGGGGAGCTTTCTCTAGATCCTAGACAAATGCATTTTGGTGACTGTCTTAATAAGCACAGTTGGCTTCTGCCAAACTGGCTAGGAACCTCCCTAGCCACAATGTCAACAATATTCTGAGACATTCCTTTTCCTGTTTCATGCTGACTACAGTTCAGAAAGCAATGCTGAGCTCCTCTCATGAGAAAAACATAGAAGGGACAGGGTGTATCACACATGCTTCTCCTTCAGTTAGCTCACTCTCTAGTGGGAGACCTTGTTTGAAGGATAGACATGGAGCTCGGGGCTCAGATATATGACTTGAGGTAGCTCCTTAGAGAGGAACCAATAAGTAGATAACCAGGCATGAAGATCAGAAGGCTACATGTCCTGCAGAGGTCAAATAAAAAGACTTGACAGTTTGATGGTGGAGGCAGGAAGATCACAAGGAAGATCTCAAAGCCAGGCTAGACTACAGTGAAAATTTAGCTAAAAAAATAGACAAACAAACAAATAAAAACAAAAAGAACAATAACCAAAGTGCTAGCAGAGGCTTTGGTGATGAATAAAGATACATGACTATATTTCAGTGGGGGAGGGGATTGTGGTAGGGTCTTGATCTATCCTAGGCTGACTTGGAATTCACTATGTAGTCTCAGATGGCCTCAAACTCATGATGATCCTCCTACCTCTGCTTCCTGAGTGCTGGGATTAAAGGTTTGTGCCACCACACCTAGCCTACATAATTGTTACTGAGTCTTTAGGACTTGATCTACCAGTGAGAGTTCTTACATTATACTTAGCTCATCAATTTTTTTCTTTTTTAAAATTGTGTGTGTGTGTGTGTATATACAACCACGTGTGAAGGTCAAAGGACAACCTCCCAGGTCAGTCTTGTCTTCCATGCTGTTTTGAGATAAGGTAGGTCTCTCACTGTTCACTGCTGCTTTTTCCAAGCTAACTGGCTAGGAGCTTGGGGATTCTCCTGTCTCCTCCTTTCTCTCTGCATGCACATCTTTATGTGGGTTCTGGGGATCCAAAATTGGGTCATCAGTCTTATTCAGGAGGTGATTTATCCACTGAGTCATCTCTCCAGCCCTAGTCTGTCTTTTTCCTTAAAAATAAGCTTATATCCATGGTCCCCTGTCACAAGGACTGATCCAGATGATCCATGGAGGAGGTTATCCAGTTGAGGGGGAGGGGAGGGCAGTGGGGAATTGGGGATAACAACTCATTGTTTGTCCACTAAATAAATGTTGTAACTCATTATGGACAATAAAACACACACACACACACACACACACACACACACACATGGAGATGTCCTCAAGTGATAGTCTTAGAAGTTGTTGGGGGAAAGCACTCAGAGAGCCATAAATGTCTGTCTGGGATGCTCATATAGTTTGTATACGTTCCCAAACTGCAAAATCTCAAGGAATAAGGTAAAAAAGATGATATTGATTTCTTTTACTCCAAAGAATAAGTAATTCTTTAGGAATAATTGTATACATGCATGTTCATATGTGTGTGTGAATGTTTTCATATATGTGTTTGTATATGT
>PVHP010001094.1:0-114858 GCA_004024765.1 Zapus hudsonius
AAGAATTGTATGCTTTTATTTTTTATTTTATTTTTAAGGAAAAGATGTAGTCTATTAGAAAAGGTTTTAATATAGATCTAAGCATGTCATTAAAAGGGGGAAGAAATGCCAAAGAAAAAGAACAGTAGCATGTTCCCTGGGTGTGATTAATTTAGGGGTGAATATGGCTTACTTAGAATTTATGGAATTTCTTGGGTATATTTTTCATTAAACTAGGAAAGCTTGGGCCATTATTTTTTTCATAAATTTTCCTGCCCCTTTTCATAGGTCTGTGTATTTTCAATTTTTTTTTCTGTTCTTCACACTGAATATCTATTGACGTGTACTCAACCTTGATGATAAACTAAAAGACTAGAAAAGAGAGCATCATGTTAAGTGAAGTAAGCCAAAAACACACAAATGTTGCACATTTTCTCCCATATGTATATTCTAGATTTAAATATAAACATATGTTTTAATGTATAGCTGGGACATAAACATAAAAGAGGGATGAAGATGGGGAGGAAATGGCCTGAAAGGAGGGAGAGGACACAGGGGAGAGCGGGGGCAGGGAAGAAGACAAAAAATATTGTTTTCTCTCCTATGTGGAATCTAGTCGTGGGGCGTGGGGGTGTGGTGAAAGCAGGAGGGAGACCATTGGAGGGAGGAAATGGAGGAGAGGGAGGAACACAATAAGGTAGTGAGGGGTGAATAGGAGCAGCCTACATATATACGTATATATTAAAGTGTCATCTCAAGCCCATTATCTTGTATGCTGACTAAAAAATTAATGTCTATGATTGATAGATGTGCATATAGAGACAGAAAGAAGGAAGGATGGATCATAACTCATACTTTTTAAAATCCCTTTAATTTAGAACATGATTTTGGAATTTCCTTTTATGTGTTTTGATATATCTAATAGTAATTTTTATACATACAAGTAGACTTTACTTACAGTTCTTCTTCTTACAGTCACATTATATCAGTGCCGGCCCAGAGTTTTATCGTATTCTCTTCAATTTTGGAGGTCAGAGTCCACTGATTCTACACTATCTTAAGACATATGAGCCAGCTGGTATTTCGAAGACCTCTAAACAAGACACGATGAAACTCACTCAAATACTCCATGAACCATATCCTTTTTTGAACTTGACTTTAATATGATAAGTCTCTCAAACGTTGAAAATGTTTGGTAAGTCTCCTGGGTTGTTTTGTTTTGTTTTTTTGGGTTCAGAACTTGACGATGGCTCACTAAGGACACTGGTAAAAGGCTCACTTCAAACATGTGTCTCAGTTTTTAGTCATGGACTTCTAAGAGTCCCCAGAGAGAAATTCATTCATCTGTTCATTGTGAGCCCTGTGTACAAATGAGTTTTTTCAGAAAGATCAGTGTATAAATGTTTGGAATGAATTTAGAGCTCTGTGGCTACAGCAGAGGTGGGGGACATGTGCTCTCTGTCAGACCTATCCATGACTCCGAATTCATTCACACAGACAGAGGACCCTAACCAGATCTAGTACATTGCTTTCCAAAGCAAGAATGTGTTGGTCTGTGAGCATAGGGAAAATATTAAGATTCTTATTTGTAATACCTACTTATATCTTTAAAAATAAAAAGAAGTTGCATTTTACAAATAAATATTCAATCGGCAGGTCCCCTGGCTCAGCTATCATTTCAGCTTGTGCTCTGCTGTGTCTGTGTCAAGGGGTAATGACAGTGTCTTTGTGCTTGTGTTGTTTTCTGAATACCAGAGCACATTGATGTTTTCTTTGGGAAATTAAGGAAATTTATAGATTATATTACTCCCTTTAAATTGATATCTACTAAGGGTCGGTAGCTTAGATAAAACTGTGGGTTGGTTATGATATGATATGTATGACACCAGAATAGTTGTTGAGAGCAAGACTATGTCAGGATGGTGGTTTACCTTCTCCCTGCAGGACCTCCTTCTCAGCCATGCTAAGAGCTGAAATCAGGGATGACCTAACCCATTCTGCTAAAGGATAGGGCAAGAAGTTAAGAATAAACATTCTCCAAAAGCCTATTTTCTCTATAGATAGACACTGTTATTATGAACCATTTAGTCTAGGTTTGGTGTGGTGGCCCACACCTGTCATCCCAGTACTGGGCGAGCAGAGGCAGAGACCCCTACCAGCCCAGGCTACATAAAAAGTTCAGGGGCCAGCCAGGGCTACAGAGGAAGACCCCATCTCAAAAACAGAACTTTTGTTTTTAAATACTAGCTAATGGTAGTATACTGCTGGCGTGATTTTACATGGCATTTGAAAATCCACAGTGTCAGGGCTGGAGAGATGGCTCAGCAGTTGAAAGTGCTCATTTGCAATGTCCATGGCCCAAATTTTATTCCCCAGCACCCACATAAAGTCAGATACCCAAAGTGGCACATGCATCTGGAGTTCATTTGCAGTGGCAAGAGGCCCTGGTGTGCCCATTTTCTCTTTCTCTCTTCTCACTTACGAATAATAAATAAATAAGTTTAACATAACTGAATAAGAATCCACTGAATAGACATCTGTTATTTAAGGACAATTAATCCTGCTTGATGCAGGATTAATAAGTGAAATAGGTTAAATTTTGTTTTTAAAGTATGTTTTATTATCTCTTCTTATCTATGTAGATTGCATGTCTTCTATAATATGCATATTACATCAATACAGCTTGATGTATATGTAATTTATAAGTCTGAACTATTCCTTTGTGGGAGTGTGCTCACATTTCTTATACTCGTGGGGCAAATGATTTAAAACAAGAAAGCATTGGGCCACTCCTCAGGCAGATTCTTGGAACACTTCCCAGGGTGCTTCTTCCCCAACATTGGAGTAAGACAACTTCCAGAGAGCCACTGACCACAGACACATGAAGTGAACTTGAACAATCCTTGAATACTAGGAAAGAGTCAAACTTCAGGGTTAAAATGACCTGTTCTCAAACGTATAACGTAAGTAGTGACTCAAGGATTTGTGTCAACCTTTGATTATCATAATTATAAAAATATAATTTTTATTATTTTTGCATTTCTGAAGAGCTTGGATTTGTCCAACAGGTATGCAAGGATTCATGTCACCAGAAGACTCAACTTGGCAAACCGTGTTTGTTCCCAGTATTATTTAATCCAAGGACAAGAATTATGTTTTCCCAGTTCTCACCATTAGAGAGGAAATAATAATTGCTTGCTATTTTATAGACCACAATTAAATGAAAGCACAGAAGAAAAAATGAATAGGAATTGCATATTTTAGAAAGTTATCATTGTGTTCTGCTAAGATCTTACTTGCTACTGTGGAGTGGAGTTATCTATTCCAGTTTGCCCAGAATAAGCAGGATGGCTTTCCATAGCTTCTGGAGTTCATTCTTGCTAAGGAAGGAGTTGTCAGACAACCCCTTACTTGGTAGTACATTTTTGTGTTGTTTGAGAACTTTTAAAGTCAAAATCTTATATTTTCGTAGAACTGCAGTGTGCATTGTGCCTATGTTCTTATTTCTCTACTACCTTAATCCAAAAAGTTTCAATTAAGGCTAACAAAGAAATGATCCACATAAAAAAACAAGAATGAAGAGAGGCAGAAAAAAGCTTTCTTGATCATAGAGGAGCACAGATTACATGCCGTCCAGTGTGGTTCCTTTAAGAACTTCACACCTTTTAAGTGCCCAGTGGTGCCTAATGGTGTTGACAGCATACGTTTCAGAAGAAATGTTATGCATCCAGAGATATGTTGCACCTGGATATGTTGGCATTACCTGGGTCCAGACTCTGAGCTATCTCTTCAGAAATGTAGGCAGAAACCCCATCAGGTGTGGGTGCTGCACTGTATGCTCAGGATATGACTGCACGCCCCACCTTGCTCAAGTTAGACCTGGTTCCCAGATGTGTCACCTCGTTCTTGATGAAGCCTGACCCTCACATTCTCTCACCAGGGATCTCGATTCTCCTCTCCTCTTCTCTGTGCCTGAAATTAGTGCAGGGGCCTGCACTAATGGTGGCTGTCGAAGCTGGCAGGAAGTATACTTCTCTGGCCCAGAAATGAATGGAACCTACAGAAAAACTGACGTGATTTTCCCATGTTCTGAAGCATCAGGGACAGCACTTGTCACATAAATGAAGTTCACCTAGTGCTGAACCAAGATGTCTTGATTAGAAGCTTAGTCTGGAGGAAAATAGAAAAGGGGGCCGCAAGGTTGCCTCCGTCCAAAGGGCTTCTTCCTTTCTGCCATTGCAGGTAATCATGTCTGTGTAACCTGTGTAACATCTCCCAATGGCCAGAGGAGATTTCACTAGGAGAGTGAGGCTGAGAAGGGAGGGAAGCGAATGGGGCAAAGAAACAAGCCTGAAGCACGGAAGGAAATGCACCTGCCCATGTCAGTTCTGACCTTTCAGGGTTCCCATGACAGGCTAGCGAACTGTGTCAGGCTCCTGTAAACCACAAAGAAAAGAAAAGCATGAATGCAGAGTGAGCTAGAGGACATACCACTATTTAAATTTTGATCCTAGGAAGAGAGTGTTTTATTTTTAGATGACTTTTACTTGAAGCTATTCTAAACTTTGTTGAGTGGATTACTAATTTTTTTCTCCTTTTACAAACTGCCAGTTAAATGTAGAGGGTGCCGTTTTTAATGAAATGATTTATTTTAAGAACCTCAAGAACAAAGGAATCTGTTTTACTTGGTGGAGTGTCTGCATTGTGCCAAGAACCTTTTGCAGCCACCTGGAGAGTTGATGATAAGATCCGATCCTTTGTGTTACAGACTCGGTTTTAGCTGTAGTTAATATTTTCTTTTTCTCTTTAATAAGATACACAGACACACACCATAATTCACCTTCTTATTATTATATTAACAAGCGAAATAAGTAGAGGACTTTAGTTGTGTGAGGATGGGTTGTGATCAGTGTCTTACCCACATTTTGGACTTTAGATTATAAACATGGTCTCAATGGCTCTCAGTTTCTCAATGCAACATGAGGGTGAGAACAGGAGCAATTTTTATCCTGGAGAACAGTGTGGGGGTCTTTTAAATTTACTTTTGATTTTTTGATATGTGTATGCTAATATTGTGGTGTGTGTGATGTGTGTATGTAGAGTATATGCACTTGTGTGTGAATGCATGCGTGCATGTGCGTGTGTGTGTGTGTGTGTGTGTGTGTGTGTGTGTGTGTGTGTGTGTAGGCCAGAAAAGAATACCTATTAAAGTATAGCTTCCACTGTTACACCTGGTGCTATAATTCTTTTTTCAGTCAGACTGGTGACCAGTGAGCACTGGAGATCCTCGTCGTCTCTACCCTGATAAGGAACAGGGCTGCAGCCATGTGTAGCTGTGCCCTGCTTTTAACCTGGGAGTTCAGGGCTAACTCTCACCCACCGAGCCATCTCTCAGTTGTGGTTTTATTTCAAGAAAGGAAGAAATTGGTCAGTTATGGTGGTGCATGCCTAGAATCTCACTCTTGGGGGACAGAGACAAGAGGATCTACCCAGATTTGAGGCCAGCCTGGTCTACATAGCAAGCATAGTGAGAGCTATGCAAATGTCTTTTTAAAAAGATAATTTAAAAGGACATAAAGAGAAAGAAAATATAATAAAGCCCAATTTATATAAAATAAGGGAAGAAAACTTTAGTTTTTGAATAAGTTATTTCAAATGTTAGGGGGAAACTTTCTTTCTTTATATTTTACTGTTCAACCACATTAGATTAAAACATGCTGAGGCTCATTTCAATGGTAGAATACCACCTACTCAGCACATTTCATGCCCTGGGTTTGTACAAAGAGATGAAAAAGTCAAAGCTTTTTAAATGCTGGGAATTTAGGACTGAAAAACAAATGTCAGACATGAAAAAAATGACTGGAGGATAATTTTGTGTTCATCTAATTTATATCTCCTCCTTTTTCCTTGATTGTTTTGAGACAGGGTTTTATGTAGTCCAGTCTGGCCTCGACACTACATAGCCAAGAATGAACTTGAACTGATCCTCCTGCCTCAGCCTCCCAATACTTCACTCTTATGTGGTGGGCAGTCATGTAAACAAAGCTGACTCAGTGACTGTGCACTTGTCCCGTGAAGATCCTGGCTGGCCTCTGTTTCCACAGAGGTTCTCCAGATGTTTGGAAGAAAAAAACGCATTCTAGTTTAGAGTCCTGGTAATTTGTGGGGAAAAAGCAAATTGTTGTTATTTGATGATTGACTCACCTGTGTCTGTTCTTGGTTGGATACTAATAATCACATTTGTGCCTCTGGGAAAGTGGGAGCTTCAGAGTGTCTCCCTCTGGATTTAGTCAATCCAGTTAGAAGCAGGTGCTAAAGCCACTAGTCCCAAACATGTATTTGTAAAGCAAACACAAAGTTTAACGTTATATCTGTAGTTTTGTGGAGGAAAGGAAATGTTGATGGACATAATGGAGAGCTAATGTCCATCCAAAAAAAAAAAAATCCCAAGAGCTGACTGCAGAAACCAACAACTTGTTTAGATTTTCCAGAGAAAGAAAGCTAGCCACTTGAAGCATTAAACTTATTTTAACCATTTTAGTGGAAATTTACATCAATGGGCATCACGCTTCCCTGTCTTCTTTTTTTTAAATTTTTTATTGTCCATAATGAGTTACATTATTTAGTGGGCAAACAATGAGTTGTTATCCCTAATTCTCTGATGCTCCCCTTCCCCCATCCCCAACCAGCTGGATATCCTCCTCAGTGGGTCATCTGGATCAGTCCTTGTGACAGGGGATCATGGATAGCCTAGTATTCAGCCAGGTTCTCCTGGCCCTAGTATGTTGTTACTGAGGGGTGCCATGCCTCTGGATAGTCTCCTCCACCACGGCTCTCACAATTTTTCCGCCCCCTCTTCCGCACAGTTCCCTGAGTCATGGTGGATGAGTATTAAGGTGTCTTTGTGTCAAAAATCACTGGTTTCTGTCTCACTGGCTTATCCTCTGTTGATTGAATGGCTATGGCTGTGGGTCCCTTGTTCATCCCGTCATTCTCTTCCGGGTTCCATATGGATCCTCCACGATATGACTGTGGTGGCTCCTCTCTTGCCAGGATCTCAGCTATCAGCTTAAACAACGTAGAAGAAAATACTTTTGTGATGATGATATGTGTCAAGATGAAATCTATGAGCCAACCACATCAAGATATTAATAAGAATTCTTTTTCATCAGGTGAAGAATAGTAAGCATTTCTATTTCTCATAACAACTCCCTAGTACACGCCAGGTGCTGAGCAGCCCAAGAGCAGAGGCAGGACACTGTCATCAGTAACCTGCCCTCCACCCAACTAGCTGTAGGATCAAAGCAAAGGGCCTTCATCCCGTTAGAGACAGCCCATCTGTAGTTCTGTCTCCCCTTTCAAACCACTTTCTGATACTTGTCACTCCTTGTTAACAATATATGGACAGCATTGTGGCTTCTCTGTTCTCATGTCTTAAGGCTCAATGCAACCCTGGAAGTTTGCTGAATGCCTGCAGCTCGTATTTCCACTAACCCTATTCCCTCAGTTTCCTACACTGTGTTGTAGAACTGAACCCATGATAGAGTAAATGAGATATGCTAAAAGAATAACCCTACTTGACACCTAGGATCGGGCCTAGAATAGAATCTGGGTGAGATTCCAGCAGCAATACTATCCTCGGTAGAATGAGGCAGGTGTGCTTAGTCATAACTTTCTCTTCTCTCTCTCTCTCTCTCTCTCTCTCTCTCTCTCTCTCTCTCTCTCTCTCTCTCTGTCTCTCTCTTTTAATTTCTGGATGTGTAGCTGCATTACCGATGTTTGACAATCTTAAAAACCTAACAATAAAATATTTGAGTTGTGAAACATTAAGCAGAAGATAGTTGCTCTGGGATCTACTTGGGGCTACATGTTAAGAAATGACTTCAAGAAATTAATTTGTAAAAGTAAGAATTAAGTGAATTCTGGTGTTTGAAAGAAGCGCTTCTGTCCACTTCTAGCTGCCTAGCTTTTTAAAAATTTGTTGTATGATTTGTATACCAGGTGTATGATGGGCCCTTTGCCTTAAACCGAGAACTCTCAGAAACAGTTCTAAGGGCACTCCGTGAGTATCCATGACCATCTCTAAGGGACATGATGAAGTAGCATCAGCCCCTCTTGCAGCCTCGTCTTAGGACAATACTCCTGGGAAATAACAGGAAATATTGCTGTGGACCAGTCTCTTTCAACTCATGAATATCCAAGACACCATACTTTCTAGGATGCCTTGTTTTTCCAATTTTTGTGCTTCCAAATGGAAAGCAAAGACTCCAGACTGTAGGGAATGTCAGGTCTTTGGTAAGTCCCAACCAGAGCTGTGACGGTTCCACAATAGGACACTTTTATTTGTCCCCAAATGGCTCCATGTGCCCCATGGAGCAGTTCATGGGAAAATGAAGTGTGAGGTCAAGTCAGACAGCAGAATTGGAGAGAACATGTTGCCACAGTTAATTCCAAGGAATAGAATATAGCCATTATTCTAATTTATAAGATTTTAGTACTCTAGTTTTCTACAGTTGGGAGAAAATTATGGCTTTAAGTCTCTGAAAAGAATAAAAATTAGGACACTAATTAACACACATTAACAGAAATCTACTGAAAACCATCACAAGTAGGACAAGAAAATGCCGAGGCCTTTGTCAACATCAACATAATATAGCCCAGGACTAAATTTTGTAAGTAATCAGAATGACTTTATGAAGAATATATACCCAGTTCCTTTCAATAAAGCCATATATTAAAATTTTGTAAGTTATAAGAAATGAAACATAACTCTTTATTTCAATACCAATAGCATTTTCTTTGAATACCCAATTAGTTCAGAGTGCCAAACATCATCTCCCTCACAAATGCTTAATCATGGAAGCCATGCTCAAGAGCACAGTAGAACTTCACAGAAGAGTAAGATCTTTGAAATTCTAAGAGGCACTCCAGTGGACACATTGAATAATAGCAGGAAATAATTGCACTCCAGTAAAACTTAAAACTTTGTTATTACTTGTTCCAATCATGCTACAAAAATGATATTGTTTTCTGCAACTTTTACTCGAAGAAGCCTTAGACCTTCAAAGAAGAATCACCAAGGCATTGAAAGTTAACAGCCTCCATTCAGAAAGGCTGCTGGACCTTCGAAGGCTGATGGGTTACTTCATGGTCTATAGCTAAGGAAAAAAATTTACCTAAAGATGGAAATTTGACATAACTTGGGTTGCAGGATTCTTTTTTAAAAAAAATATTTTATTTATTTTTTATTTTATTTTCAAGCAGAGAGAGACAGAGAGGAGAGAGAATGGGCATGCCTGGGCCTCAGTCACTGCAAACAAACTCCAGATGCTGTGTCACTTTGTGCATCTGGATGACATGGGTCCTGGTGGATGGAACCCAGACCATTAGGCTTTGCAGGCAAGCATCTTAACCACTGAGCCATCTCTCCATCCCCAAGAATTCTTGCTTTTATAATAAACAAAACTGCTGCCTCTCTTTTCTGCCTTGTGCCTGCCTCCAGCACCAGGCTGAGGTAGAAACCTGCCAGTCTCCCTTGGTAATTGCATGTAAGAAATCAAGCAACACTTGTACCATGTTATATCCCCAGGGAACCAGAGCACCTCTGGCACAGGCACTCAACAAAATCTTTTACAAACACTGAAATCATTACTTCAGCAGAGAGCTGTGGTAACTTCCTTTGGTCCCAACAGTTTGGGAGGCTGAAGCAGGAGGATCCCTTGACACTGCTACAACTACTCCCAGCAAGACTGAATGGATCCATAGAACTCCAGTGACCTCAGAGAAAGAATGCAGCAAGATCAGAGCCAAATTACCTGGGGCTCCCTTTAGCCCCTCAGTAGCCATCATTCCCACCTCCATCTGGCCTAACATCTATGTGACTATCAGTTGATCAGGTGTGACGTTTTTGGAATGTACTAGCAGACCACCAGCTTCCACCAACCCAAGGGCTAAGAATATCATCAGATAGCATCTGAAGCCTATGGTGGATATCTCCCCACTTTGCTGGAACCCGCCTACCTATTAGTTGGCCAGTGGATTTGAAAGGTGCTCTGATGTATGACTTTCTCCTGTTCTGTACCAATAAAACCTTCATGAAATTGGAGTAGCCTAAGTTCCCCGGCATGGTCACTCATATTTGGCTACAGAATAAACTATCTTTAATCCCCTATGAGTTGAGAGTTGTCTGTGTCTTTTGTGTTGACAGTGTGACACAAGCTGTCTGTTCCTGCAGTGATTTCCCTTCCAGGACTGACTTCCCTCAAAACTGTAAGCCACAATAAGCCTTTTTCCTTTCATAAGTTGCTTCTGGTTGGGTATTTCTTTCCAGCCATGAGGAAGTAACTGATAGTGGACTAATGTGTTCTTAATGTGAAGCATTCTTTAAATAATAAAAATGCAAAAAGTGGGGCAAGCATTTGGCATTCATTTGCAGTGACGACAGACCCTGGTGCATGCACTCACACAATTAATTAATCAACCAATCAAAAATATTACTACAAAGAATGAAACATCAAGTTCAGGATTTGGAAGCGACCTGAATTCAGCCAGAATATATCTTCTTTAAGATTTGATTCACATCAAGAGTAAACTGTGGTTCACATGCATTTTCACACTCAGCAGTATCATTTAGAAGCTATCTGAACCCATGTGACTTGTCATCTATTGTCATCTATTCACACAATGTCACAAACTCTGTGAATAAATTGGCCACTTGGTAACAATTACTGTTCGAACATAGCCTACAGTACCTGTAGTTTCTCTCCTGGAGTAAAAGGAATCGCTGTCAACTGAAGTCCTCAGATGAAGCCCCCCATAAAAAGGCAATTGGGATGCATCTGTCAGGCAATAAACAAGGTTGAATTGTCCTCAACTACTACATTTATGTAGCTGCTTTTAAGTAAGTGAAGACATAGGTTACCCTTTCATCTTCCTTAATAGCTGCAAACACTGGCCCAGGGTGAGCCTGCATGCTGAGTTCAGCAGGCTGCTTTGGTATCTAGAGTTGGGGGTGCCTGTCCTGTGATGAAGGCAGTCTGGAGCCTGGATGGGCTGCGTCTACAGAGGCCAGAGGCTTCCAGGTCCCTCCTAGCCCTGGGGAAAGCCTGAAGGTTGTGGTCATTAAAGGCCTGCCTGGCAGTGGGTTTTACTGAGCAGATCTTCTGGAGTCCACAGCAAAGCTGGGGTACCCTCTCATACTTCTCATACTTATCCTGGAAAATCTAACAAATATTACTTCCTGCCATCTGCAATTCCAGCTCCTGCCCACCTTTCACCACCACCTTATATACGGTGTCTTTAAGATTTCATGGCTAACTTCAGCTTGCTCCAGGCTAGCTTGGCAAGGTGATATACAGCTCTGCTAGGCACTGGCAGCCTTCCAAATAGGCAACGGCTGGATGGGTGATGATTTAAGGGCTGGCACCAGGCAGGACTCCCTGCCTCAAATTATCATCCCGCTACCAAGCTTGGGACCCTAAACCTTTCTGTTGCAAATTCTCTTGAGTTTTGTAATATTGATTTCAGGTTTCAGGTCACCCAAGCACCGCCACTTGCTTCAACGGTGGACATTGCCTCCTAAATGGTCACCCTTTGTTTTCTCCTTCCACAAGTTAATCCCCAACCCCTCAAGAATCATGAACCAGTCCCCAGTGTTGTCTTCAATAGTGTCCTGTTGCGAGATGCCACGGGTCCCAGAGCACCGTGCAAGATCCTGATTTCCTCCCTTCAGCACCTCTGCCCTCACTCTGCTCCAGCCACGCTGCCCTTTCCCCGTTCAGGTCTCTCCCGGACCTTTAACTCTCTTATCACAACATACTAATTTACTTGCCTTGTGGTAGGTGTCACTGTTTTAAATAATTATATTTTAGCACATGTGTATACACTCTCTCTCTCTCTCTCTCTCTCTCTCTCTCACACACACACACACACACACACACACACACACACACACACACACCAGAATGTACCTAGTGAATAGCCTTCTAGATCCCCAGGACACAGAACAGGGCCTGGCACACAGAAGGAGCTCAGTAATTGACTATTGAATGACAAGGTGATGTCACTTAGTTCAATGTCCCTTTTTGGTCTTCAAATTCACCTTTCTTACTTGCTTGGCTGTCCTCATTAAATAGTTCTTCTGCACTGGCCTTTGACATTGTGGAGCACCAGCTTCAGGCCCTTGTCACTCCTCCTGTCTGCATGTATGTTCAGGCTTTTCCTCCTGCTACAAACATTTAATATGTTCTCCTCTTCTTCGAGGTTTGTAGTTCCGTGGGTTAGTGGGGAAGTTGCAGCATGCATCAATTCCCTGTTCGTCCACGGAGTTGGGTGAGCAGAGGCTTGGAATAGCTGTGAGCCGACAGGCATAGTTGCCTGGGAGAACACGACAGTGGGCAGTTCTCATTCATTGTATAGAGAGCAGTTGTTTATATAGAGAAAAAGGCAGAGGTAGAAGCATAGACAGCAAGGGGATTGGTAGGGGCAAGATCTGTGGGCATCTCATGAGTTTGATTGGTAGGGGCCAGTACCCTTTGGATACCTATTTTGCATAGATAAATTGAGGGGGCTACGTGACTCTATACATGTATATAGACATGTATAGAACGGTGATGTCAGCAGAGGAAATGTAACCTTATTGTTTAGGTTTGTTATTGCAGCTGGGCTAAGTTTTGGCCTTGAATTGCCTGCTTATCTCAGGGCACAGCTGTGGCCTGCCTGGGGGCTGCAGTGTACAGGATTCACTGAGATTTATATGGGTCCTCAGACTTTGCCTCAACTTCCTTACCAGAAGGAGACAGTCCCAGAAGCCTGCCAGACTCAGCAAAACCCTATCCTCTAGGCCCCTTTAGCAGGATACCACAGAGGTTCATATTGGGCTCTCTTTCTTTCTGCACTCTCAGAGTTTCATTTATTCTCACTGTCTAAATTGTCCCCACTATAGAGTCCTCGAGTTCCTATCTGTTCCTATTGATCTTGACCTGAGTTTATTGAGTTTATCATTGAACATGCTTATTGTTAAAATGTCTACTACCCTCTATAATATACACTTCAACAGACTTTTCAATTTCTGTACGATGATTCTTGTCTATATCCTAGCCACATTTGGCCTCTTCTTTTTTTCATCTAGTTATTTTTGTTTTGTTTTGTTTTGTTTTTCATGGTAGGGTGTCACTCTAGCCCAGACTGACCTGGAATTCACTATGTAGTATCAGGCTTTTTTTTTGTTTGATGACAGCAATCCTCCTACCTCTGCCTCCTGAGTGCTGGGATTGAAGGTGTGTGCCACCACAGCCAGGTCAAATCCTTTTGTAAAAATATTTTATATATTTATTTGAGACCGAGTATATGTGAGAGAGAGGCAGATAGAGAGAGATAAAAGGTTTGCCAAGCCCTTTAGCCACTGCAAACAAATTCCAGATGCATGTACCACCTTGGGCATCTGGCTTTACATGGGTATTAGGGAATCAAACCCGGATCCTTAGGCTTTTCAAGCAAGTGTCTTAACCACTGCACCATCTCTCTAGCCCACATTTCATCTAGTTTCTATGTCAAATGTTCTTTCTATCTCTACAAAACCATTCCATACTGTCCATACTCCTCAGCAAGGAGTCCAAATTTAAATAAGATTTTATAGAAAACCATAATAGGAGATTATGAGGACATTCATACTTAGTAGTTAAGGCAAAGGGAAGTCAGCTTGCCTTACTGTCTTGGCTACGGAAGCCCTGGATGGTAAGTGGTGAGTGTAGGCCAGGACCTTCTTTATCCTCTGAGGGCAATGTGATCTGCCAATGCCAGCCAAGGAGAAAGGATGTCTAAGGATAGGAAAAGGAGCGCTGAAGGGAAGGGAAGGGCACTAAAGGAATACACTTTGTTGAATCCCAGTCTTGCTTCAGCCTGGCCCTGAACAGAGCTCCAGCTTGACCAAGTGCATTCTTACCCTTCATGTGTATGTGCATGCAGATGTATACAGGCAGTTGTCATTCATTGCTGGACTGCCTCCTAGGGATACCAGACACTGTGCTGAGTGGATTTTCACCTACATCGTGCAAATAGAGTTTTTATTAGATTATTAACTTAAGAATTGTGTAACACTGTGACATTAGCTAGTATAATAATACTGGTCTCCAAGGAAAAATCATATTCTATAATCCAGACACAATTAAGGGGGAAATAAATATGGACTATTTCTAAATAGCAATGAGCTTCTCTTTAAAGCCTAGTTCAGAGAATTTGGAGTCTTTTAAATGCTCTGTTTGGCAGGATGTAAAGTGGTCTGCTACTAATACTGTCTCCCTCTATAGTCAAGACTTGCTTAGATGGATCTTGTGGCTGAGAGCAAGAAGGATCATTTCTGGCATGGGCAAGAAAGTGGCCTTCAGGGGCAGATGGGTTAGCGATTAAAGGTGTTCTAGCAAAGCCTAATAGCCTGGGTTTGATCCCCCAGTACCCACATAAACCCAGATGCTTGAAGTGGTGTATGTGTCTAGAGTATGTTTGCAGTAGCAGCAGGTCCTGTGCTCTCTGTCTGTCTGTCTGTCTCCTATCTTTTTCAAATAACTAAAAACAGTAAGAGAGAGAGAGAGAGAGAGAGAGAGAGAGAGAGAGAGAGAATAGCTAGGCATGATGGCACATGCCTTTAGTCCCATCACTCAGGAGGCAGAGGTAGGAAGATTGTCATGAGTTGGAGGCCACCCTGATACTACATAGTGAATTCCAGGTCAGCCTGGGCTAGAGTGAGACCCTACCTCAAAATACCAAAAAATTAAAAAGTTAAATTTAAAAAGGAGAAAGTAGCCTCAGTACACAGAAAACTAGGTGCCCCTTTTTGATTCTAAAACCTTCATGTTTAAATGGCAGTGATTGCAGATACTTTCCAGTAGTTCAGAGCCTCAGAGAAGAGACAATTCAGACTTATTCAAACATTTTTGTTATGGGCTCTTTTACATTTTTTAGACATGTTAATTGAAATATGTTAATTTATTAGATATATTTACCTACAGTTTTCAGAAAATTAAGGACATATAAGCGTAGTTGTCTACAAGGCCCTTTTTTCCAGGAACCAAATCTTGGAATTTTCCTAACATTTGAAAACAAATTTTGAGGCAAGCTAGTCTGAAACTCAAACTAGCCATGTACCTAAGCATGAACTTGAACTACTGATCCTCTGCTTCCATCTCCCAAGTGCTGGTAGGATTACAGATGGTACACCACCATGCCAGGTTTAAACAGGGCTGGAGATCGAACCCAGGATTTCATGCATGCTAAGCTACACATACCACTGAGCTACCTGCCAGCGCTCCCAGCATTCTTAGATAAATAAGAAGGAATCAGAGTCAAGAACAGCTTTGAAATGGAAAATGATTTTAATGAGCAAATTGCCTTCGAGGAAAGGTAGAAGCAGCATTGAAGGATGTTCAGGATGGACCTTGGGCACAAGAGGACGGCCTCACTATGACATCTTGGGATGGCAGATGTTAGAGCTCCTGGCTAAAGCTCTTGCTGGTTCCGAGCAGGAATCTCAGACCCTTGAGCGTTCGTGTACATCTACACCTTGTGAATTAGCTACCTTGTAACCTCTGGCTTTCATCTCTTCCCCTCCTCCCTTACTCACCTGCCCCTCACCATCCACTTGACAACCACTATTGTGGTTTTTTTTTTCACCATATCTGTGTTTCTGAACTTTTTTCTTAAGGTTCTATATATGAAAGAAATGTAGTATTTTTTTTTCTGGGTCTTAATTATTTCACGTAGCCTAACATTCACCAAGAGAATCCACCTTTTAACATGTAGCAAGTTTCTTCTTTAGGGTCAAATAATATTTCACTGTATATATTTGATGCAAGATTCATGTTCGTCTGACAGTGCTTTAATGAACATGAGAGTGAAGCTATCTGACGAGGCGTGATATCCTATCCTTTCATAGATTCCTCAAAAAGAAAATGCTGGATCATAGGGTAATTCTGCTTGTTAAATTTCTTGAAGAGCCTTCACACTATTTTGGGTTGTACCAAAGCAATATATGAGAGTTCCCTTTTCCCCATACCCTCACCCGCATTAGGTTTTTTTGTTTTTTACTTTTTTAATAATAGTAAGATCTTATTTTAAAATAAGCTGAGGGACTGCCTTTTTCTTTCTTTCTTTTTTTGATATTTTTATTGTCCAAAATTAGATACATTGTATTAGTGAATATTTCATTGGTATCCCCGATTCCCTCCTCCCTGTCCCCAATCCACTGGGTATCCTCCTCGGTGGGCATACTGGATCGTTCCATGGGTAGGGGGTTATGGATAGCACAACCGGCAGCCAGGTTTCTCCCCTCTCCCCTCTTGTATGTTGTTGCTGAGGGGGGCAATGTCTCTGGATATCCTCTCCCACCATGACTTACATTCTTTCCACCCCTCTTCCAATCAGTTCCCTGAGTCAAGGTGGGTGAGATTTAAGACTGCTTTATTGTTGAGATCTTTATGGCCTCTGTACTTCTGCTTTTTAGAGCTCCAGTGGCTCAATCGGTTAGCATGCAATACTTCTGTGCCTTTTTCAGTCAGTTGCTTCTTTACAAATTTCAGCTTCAATAGGGAAGGACCTGCTTTGCCAGACAAGCAAGGTTTAAGTCAAGAGCTGGAGACACAGCCACAGGCTATACCTGAGACCTCCAGCTTCATCAACAGCACGCCCACCTTCTGCCCACTGTCCTTCAGCTGTGAAGAAGCCTCACAGGCTGGCAGTTACCCTCAATGCTTCCCAGAAATACATATAAACAAATACCTAAACAGAGGCACAAAATTTTAGGTAGATTTTAAGAGCTTACATTTAACAAATTGCTGCTTCTAAACCACACATTAAACACACACACACAAAAGTACATGATTTACTGTGGTGATTGGAATGTAAAATGCCCCCCCATCCTCATGCATTTGCATATTTAACCCCAGTTGGTGGGTGCTGTTAGGGAAGGTTGTGGAACCTCCCACGTGCAGTTGTCTTAGTCTACTTCCTCCATGCTTCTGGCCAGGTGTTTTCACCCAGCAATGAGGAAGTAACTAATACAAAAGAACAGGTCCCAAGAAGTAGCACCATGGCTGTGATAAACCTGACCATGTAGTTCTTGGTCTTTGGGAACTGGTTTCTGAAAGGCATGTGGGAGGATTTGGAACTTAGGGCTAGAGAAGCTTTAAAGTGTTTGTTGCAGTCAACTTTCTAGTTGCTGTGCAGGAAGAACCCAAGCAAAAGCTGCTTGTGGAGGAATGGGTTTATTTGGCTTACGGACTCGAGGGGAGACTCCATCCTGGCAGGGAAGACGATGGCATGAGCAGAGGGGTGGACATCACCTCTGCCACAGCACTGCAAAGAGCGGCAGGAAGGTGTGCCAAACTCTGGCAAGGGGAAGCTGGCTTATAACCCCATTCGCCCGCCCTGACAACACAGCTCTAGTGAGGTTGTAAAACCCAAACTTCCATCAGCTGAGGATCGATCTATCAGAACACATTCATCCAGGGGACCCCTGGATCAAACCATGAAAGTGTTGTAAGCAGCACTTACTGGGCCATTCGACTGCAGGTGCTCGGTTTATGAAGAGTCAGAGAGGAACAAAGACTCTACTAAGAAATGTAGTTCGTGTGATATTCTGACAAAGAATCTGGTTTTATTCTGTCGGTGTCCTAAAAACTTGAATGAAGTCAAATTTAATAGTAATGAACTAATATGTGTGACAGAGCTAATTCCAAGGATGAAAAACATTCCGTCTCTGGCATGGCTTTTCTCAGATGCCCTAATTCAGAGCTACAATAAAAGTGGGAATATACATAGCAAAAAGATACAAAAAATCTTAAAGTTTAGCACAAAAGGAAACGTAAGCAATTTGAAGTCCCACCACAAAAACTGTAGCCACTTTAGCACTAATTGTTAAAGAGATTACCTTCATTAAGTATAAACCAACTGCTCTGCCTTTGGACAATAGGAATGATGTCCTGAGAGCAAGGCCCAATCCATTGAAGACTCAAGCTACTAAGAATGTGAATTCTTTTGACAGGCAAAGGCCTGAAGGAAGATCTGTTCCCCAAAGTAAGCGTGGAGAGGCTTCTAGAGTTGCGTTCCATGAGCATCAGATTTCATCCCATCCTGGCACCAGAATTGGCAACACTGATCACTGAAGCATGGTTCTGGTTTTGGAAGAATGAAAGATGCATGACTGAGGAGGTCATGGAGTCCTGACCATGGTTTGAGAGAACTGCTGAGGCTAAGCAGTGCTAGACAGAGTCAAAGTCCCCGAAAGGAGGACCTGTGAAGCCACTGCATAAAGCTATTAGGTGAATCTAACCTTGCAATGGAGTCCTCAGGATGTAAGAGGTGCCAGGACCATAGGACATCTGCCATATAAAGCTGTGGCCTCCGGGCAGATCCAGCCCATGAAAGGCTACAAGCCACACAGCTGAAGGAGCGGAGCTATGCAAGCCTTTTGGAGTCCAGAGGATTGCATTGTAAGTCCCATATACCAGACATGGAACTGTATGATTGGGGGCTAGCCCTGCTGGGTTTCAGTATTGTTCTGGTCTAACCTCTCCTTGCTGTGTCCATATTCCCTGTAGTGGAATGGCAGTGTTTACATTGTGCCATTATATGTTGGAAGTGTATAAGTTGTGTTTTGATATTACAGGATTTACAGTTAAGAGATTGTCTTGAGTCTCAGATAAGACTTTGGACTTTTGAACAGAACTGGAAATGCTAAATACTATGGAGATCTTTGAAGTTGGAATGAATGCATCTTTCAGCATGAGATGGTCAGAAGTGCATGGAGTCCAAGAGCAGAATGTGGTGGTTTGAATGTAAAATGAGACCTAAGGCCTCACATGTTTGAATATTGACTATTTAATCCTCAATTGGTGGTGCTGTTAGGGAATCTTGTGCAACCTTCTGGAGGAAGTATGGCACTAGGATAGGCCTTGAGGTGTTATCGCGAGGCCCCACACTCGGTTCTCTTTTTCTACTTCCTCCCTGCTGACATCGACATCAGCTTCCTGCTCCTGCCATGCTTTCCTTGCCATCATGGGCCCCATCCACTGGAATTGTAAGCCAAATTAAACAATTTCCTTCCTCAAGCTGCTCTGGTCAGGTATTTTGTGTCAGCAATGAGAAAGTAACTGATACACTTATGAAACTATTAAGTCATAGGACTCTAGGATGAGTGTGACTTCGATGACAGGACACACCTTTAAAGTGGCCTGAAGGGTATTTTCTTTCAGGCTCTCAGTGTGACTACAGAAATAACAATCACATTTAAATTTGAGACTTTTCAGGAAGGAAAGCCCAGGCCAGATGAGTCCCCAAGTTTTTCTGTGAAGAGTGATGTTTACCTCTTCCAAAAAGGAATCTTTCCTTAACGATATGTCTAACACACCACCTGCTCCAACATACCGTGATGTTATAAAGGAGGCAAAAAGACAATTTGCAAAGAACCAAAAAGATTTCAAAATGTAAGTTCATGACATAGCATTGGTCAGTCTACAATGCTTTTTTATAGTGGGGAGTAGGCATAGAAATCATCTAAATTTACCTCTGTTTTACTGGTATGGAGTGTTATTTTGAAATATCTTATAGACTTACAGATTCTTTTCAAGTAAGTTTCAAGGATTTGTGTTGTAATTATTGATCCATGAAAGGTGTCAGGGAAGCTTTGCTGTCATAGGGTTGGGAGCTACACCCAATATAGAGAGACCAGAGCTGAAAGTAACAGACTTCAGAGTATCACCTATTCAGGGATGAACACTGGAATATCAGCAAGCTGCCCACGGTACAGGGAGCTCTCGAGGGCCGTGATAACATGGGGTATTTTTCTGGGAAATGTTTTCTTAGAGAACATTTTCTGCTTTTGTACTTACTCTGATTGCTCACAGCCATTCATTGCACTTTTATCTGCTAAGAAGACAAAGATTTTGTTTTTTAGGAAGAAGAAAGGATGGACACCCTGAGCTTGGGGACAGTATCAGTGAGAGGGGAAAGACAGGGCAACCAGACAGCCCCTGCCTAACAAGCAAGACAAAATGTCTGAGCTCCTTTTCTTTTTTTAAAATTTTTATTATTTTTTAAAAATTAAATGAAATTTAATTTCTATTTAAAATGATATATAAAATATAGTACAAATAATTATATGTCATATAATTGCATCTTGTAAGTAGATACTACATAATATATATTAATATGTAATACTCATGAGTATTGATTTTTCTTTTATATATATATATCTTTATTATGAATAAGTATATACATTGCATGAGCCAATCTTGTGACCGTGTCCCTGTTTCCCCCCTCTCTGTCCCCTACCCACTGGAGCACCTCTTCTTACGGGTCCCCTTCTCCAGTCAGTTACTCAATGCCATGCACGCACACGTATACAAATTGCACTCTGAGTGTCCCTCACTTAGCAGGAAGGGCAAAAATGGATCCATGCCCGAGCCCGACAGAAGTATCGAGGTGCTGTCCAGCACTACCAGGTGCTGTGAGCAACATCTCTGGCACGTGTTTCTGAAAGAAGGTTTATCACGTCAAGCAGTTCATATAGATGAAAGGAATCCCTTAGTAGACTTGCAGATGCCTGCAAACTGTTGACTAGGATTGCCTGATTTCTTTTAAAATTTAACTCCAAACTTTGATTTTTATAGGGAAAAACAAAGAATCCATGACGAAGTAAAACTCCTCAGACAGCGACAGGAGAGGATTGACAAGGAGATTGATAGGTTTGTTTCTTACCCAACTTCATCACACTTAAAGTCATTATTTTTGTTTAAAAAAAACTTTATTGATAACTTCAATAAGTAATAGACAATAAATAATATTCAATAAGTATTAGATAATGGTAATTCCCTCCCACCACCCCATTTCCACCCTGTATTGAACCCCTTCTTTCTAATGAGTCTCTCTTCTATTTGGATGTCATCATTTTCCCCCTCCTTTTATGAAGGCCTTGTGTAGGTCGTGGAGGGCCCTGTGAGCGAAGTCATGACTATCAAGGCCAATTTCATAGAACAATGAATATCTTCAGAGGGGTTTCCGACTTAACAGTTCATCTGGACCAGCATGTTAACATTTTACCCTGGCAGTTTAATTAATTGCTAAACATTATTTTTACTCGTTCAGCCACAGGACTTAAACTCATGCTCTTTGAAAAATAAACCCATAGCCATACCCTGAATAAGAAAGACATAAACTAGAAAACAGCCCTTCAGATGGTCTGTCTTGGCTTACTGCTTCCTTGTTTTCTCTACACCTACCAACATTGGTCCCCAGGGAATCAGGAAAATTGGACTGATTATTTGATAAATTGGAGTGCAAAAGGAAGCACTAAAGTCTGATACCCACCTACTTCTTCTCACACATTTGCATGAATAAAAATAAGCACGAGATGAGTGCAGCCCCAGACAACTCTTCCAAGTTCCCAAGATTTAAATTTTCTTGGAACTCACCGTGCTGTTTCCAGTCACAGGTGAAAATACAACCCATACTTTTTACCAAAAACTTTATCAATTAGCATGCTCCTTCATGACGCCTAAATTACAAAATTGAATTCTAAGTGACTCATAAATTTCCAAAGCATGGAACCCAGTAGGACAGGACTTCTCCAACCGAGAGAATAGAGGGCGATCCTTCCAATGGCTGGGAAGCATTTTATACAATTATGCATTGTTGGAAAAAAGGTGTAAGTGTTCAGTGGCTATATAAACCCCAGGTGCTTGTGTGTCTCTATAGGCACACAGTATTAGCTTCTATCTGTGATCTTATGAAAAAGAGATTCAGAGAGAGGAAAACCAATCAGAAAGAGGTGACATAGGTCATGATGATGTCTGCGAAACTAAATATATTCAAGTTGTAAACTCTCCACCTTAAGAAGATAAATGTTAGGCTATGTGACCTGTATCCCAACCCAACCATTAGTTTCTCAAGAGGGAGGTCACGTATGAGTTGATTTTAACAAAATGAGAAGGGTCTAAAGATAATGTGCCACTTAAGGACACCCCGAGAGGATTGGAAAAAGGAACCAGGAATATTTGAGAAGATGTGGAAATAGGATTATGAACTGTGAGACTCAGCTCCAGGGTGTGACAGACATGGGGATGTAGAAAACCCAGGAGGAGAGGAAGCCCAAGTTGTGAGGTGAAGAATGAGTGAAGGCCTCCTGTTGCTAGCTGGCTGTGCTTCCTACCAGATTCATGAAAAAATAACTTTGAATTATTAATAACCTTATAGCTATTAGTTAATAGCCTTATAGATCCTATGTTTTGTGAGAACATCTGTGTCTCTTTTATGAATGTTTCACCCTTTCCCCAAATTTCTACTCTTCCTGACTGGCCTCCCTCTGCTTCTCCTTCATCCTAAACTCTCTGGGAAGCCCTCGTACCCCTGAATGCGACCACTTTAGAACGTTTCTTCAATCAACACTTGGTGACAGAAATCCTGAAAAATCCCTGGCTCCTTGCCCTCAACAAGCTTGGCCTAGTATATACCCTTGCCACAAATGAGCATTCTCTCTCTCTCTCTCTCTCTCTCTCTCTCTCTCTCTCTCTCTCTCTCTCTCTCTCTCTCTCTCTCCCCTGCTTCACCAGTCTCATTCACTCATATCTTCCCATCACTATTCAAAGCCTACATGAGACCCTGGTGAGAGGAGGCAGTTAAGGTGACATCGTGTGAACCATCTCACTGAAAGAGAACACTCCTTTGCTGGGGTGAAGTCCCAGTGGTGGGAACTCAGCCCTCAACCAAAATGCTTGGGTTCCAGTCATCTGCTTTGTAACTTTACAAATATGGGGGGGTGACAGTTATTTCACCTACCTGAGCCTGTTGCCTCATTAATAAAGTAGGAGAAAAGTTACTCCTTGTCATGGTTTGATCCAGGTGTCTCCCCCACAAATAAATGAATGTGTTCTGGGTAATTGATCCTCAGCTGATGGCAGTTAGGGAATTACAACCTCACTAGAGCTGTGTTGTTGGGGGTGGGCTTATGGGGGTTATAAGCCAGCTCCCCCTTGCCAGTATTTGGCACACCTTCCTGCCATTGTTTGCAGTGCTGTGGCGGGGGTGATGTCCACCCCTCTGCTCATTCCATCACTTTTCCTGCCAGGATGGAGTCTCCCCTCGAGTCTGTAAGCCAAATAAACCCATTCCTCCACAAGCCACTTTTGCTTGGGTTCTTTCTGCACAGCAACTAGAAATCTGACTACACTCCTACTGCATAAGATTGTAATGTGGTTAACCCTCTCTCTCTCTCTCTCTCTCTCTCTCTATCTATCTATCTATCTATCTATCTATCTATCTCTCGCACACACACAGCATATTAAACTCTGCAAACAGCTGTTAGATAGCAGAAAGTCAATCACTCTGATTACTGGTTTTCTTTATTCCTTGATTAGGTTGCAAGCAAAGGCTACCAGGAAACCACAAGAAGCTAGGAGAGATTTTGAGAATTTCCTACACAAGCTGGTATGTTTGCTTTGTGAAAATAAGTGACTCTTCTTTCTTCAGCTTTTCTTCTACAAACTTAGTAATGTTGTATGAGCTACTCTATCACACCCAAGCCTCAATGGCAGAGCACAACACATTCTTGGGACTGACTTGTCCATTTGCAAATGTGAGATAATACATTTTAGTTTTTAAAATATTTTATTTGCAAGGAGAGAGGGAGAGAGAGAAAGAGAATGAGAATGGGCACGCCAGGGCCTTCAGCCACTGCAAATGAACTCCAGACTCATGCACCACACTGTGCATCTGGCTTTACATGGGTCCTGGGGAATCAAACCTGGGTCATTAGGTTTTTCAGGCAAGAGCCTCAATCGCTGAGCCATCTCCCCAGCCCCTCCATTTTAAAATGTACTGACAACCTGATGCCTGCTTTCCTTATTCCATGACCAGGAATAATTCCTGCAATGAAAAACCTCAATGTGCAACTTGAATTACAAACTAATAAAAATTATTAGAAGAATTTTTTTCATTTTCATTAACTTAACAAAGGTTCATTGGATACATCAGCAATGTTAAAATTGAGGTCCCTGACCTCAATTCACTGCAATGCAAGGCAAAATGGGCTAGAACTGTAAATAGGACTCATGTGAAAATGGAAAAAAGAAAGGGGACTGTCCCCTCGTTTTCAGCCCCTCCTTGCCTTTTGGAGAGTCCTGCTAGGTCTAAGGGACCTCCTCTTTTCCAGAAGTCAACCACATGGAGAAACAGTAGGTCAGCAGGCTGGACAATCTGAGATCAGGAATAAAGAGAGCCTTTCTGTTCACTATGTTAGATATTAAGCAAAATTCAGCATCTCCATTAGCTACTCATATGGTGCCCCAAATTAGACAAGCTAAATCCCTGCACAGGCCAGAAAAGTGATAGAAAGTAATCAAATATGTGTAGTAGGATTATTCTTCACTTCC
The DNA here is from genome assembly GCA_004024765.1 of Zapus hudsonius. Lineage (NCBI taxonomy): Eukaryota > Metazoa > Chordata > Mammalia > Rodentia > Dipodidae > Zapus > Zapus hudsonius. The sequence goes on from PVHP010001094.1 coordinate 24,396, forward strand.
ACACAAAAAAAAATCTTCCATTTTCTTGACCTGTCTTTCTTACTATTGATAGAGACATGAGCATTGAGAAACAATGATTAAATATGAGAAAGTAACAGTGCAGGGTCTGGGAAGCTTTGCAAGCATAAGGACCTGAGTTTGAGCCCCAGTGCCCATGTACAAAGAAATCCAGGTGGTGGAGCATGCACTTGTGATCACATCCCTGGAGAGGTGGAGACAGGAGGATTCATGGGTCTTTCTGGCCAACCAGTCTAGCCTAAATGGTAAATTCCAGTAAAATGTGAGAACCTATCTCAAAAGTGGAAGCCAGTGATCCTGAAGATAACACTCCCGATTGTTCTCTGGCCTCTACCTGAAAGTGTACACATGCACACACACACACACACACACACACACACACACACACACACACACACGCACGAACTCACACACACAGGCACTCAGGCATGCACACATGAAAATAACAGTGGCAGTGTGCAGGTGAAGGGGAGGTGGTCTGATTTCAGAACTCCCCAGAGGGCTGGGACCATAGCTGCCATCACCCCGTTCATTGTTGCCTGCAGGAATGTGAACCACGGGATAACGAATCTTCACCAGTAATCCAGATTTTTCTGTAAAATTTTCTGTAAAAGTTCTCCAGACTTAGACCTCACGTTTTCAAATATTCTGTGGGCTGAACTAAATAAAGACCAGATGTGGCCTGTGAGCTGCCTCTTTGCAATTCCTGGTCTGAAAGCTTCTTGGATTTGGAGTTCTTCAAACGTGGCCCCAGCCAGTGCAGCCAGTGTGCTGGCTTCCTACACGTGCAAACTCACGGGCTCTTGTCCACCTCTCCACTCGCCAGCTTTCAAATCCTACTCATACTTTAGGGCTGCACTCAGACTCCATGTTCTACACAAGGTTCCACACCTATCCTTTTCAGTGTGGACATATATCCCAAATTCTAGAATACTGAGTGGTGATGATGGGATTGAAACATAGTTCTTTTTCTTCAAGTCAGAAAGCAAGTGAGAGTTGAATGGCCTAGAATGGCTGTGTGCCGCGCCCCCCCCCCCCAGTGTACACTGACTATTTTGCTTATCATTATTAATAAAGAATCACATGATGAAAAAAGAATTTAATGGCATAACAAAGCAGTGACAAGTGCTATTGTTTTTGACAGTGACCCAAACATCTTTAGAGAATTATATATCAACCACAAATCTTTTGTGGGAAAATAGCAAAGCATTAAAAAACAAAGGATTATAAATTTAAATAAATTCAGATCTTAGATTATAAGGATTTAAAAACTCAAAATTCTTTCAACAAATTTCATTTAAGCTCACTCAGATGTTTATTTTAGAATGGACGTTTATTTTAGAACAGAATTTTGGCTTTCCTAGTATGACTTGTCCTTTAAGAAATATGATAGACAGCTTTGCCTTGGCCTCCAAAACTGAAGTTCTGAGGATGTGGCCCAATCGTTGAGCTGCACATTACTGAGCAAACACTGTCACAGGAAATTCAAAACTAGTGGTAACTTTTTGGATCACTCATGCTACATAACAATCACTGTCTTCATTTTCTGAGTATTCCAGCAAAATACTTTTTGGCTTAAATCACCATATGGTCCAACTAAGGAAGGGCTCCTTGTAGTCTTTCCATGAGAGACAGCTGTTTACCAGCACTACATGGCCCACCTTGAATGAGAACCGAGAAAGAGACCGTGTCTCTCATTTAAGCTTCTCTAGTAAGCAAGCCATTTCTATAGCTAAGGGCCAAAAGAATTGAAAATGATTGTTTATATATTACATGGTTTGAAAAAAAACATTTTATTTTATTTGCAATCAGAGAGAGATAGAGAAGAGAGCAAACAGACAGACAGAGAGAATGGGTCCATCAGGGCATCTAGCCACTGCAAATGAACTTCAGACACACGCACCACTTTGTTCTGGCTTTTTGTGGGTACTGGGGAATCAAACCCAGGTTGTTAAGCTTTGCAGGCCTAACAACCCTACATGGCTTTTACACGTTTGTAAATGAACCTCAAATTTTCTTCTGTAGTCTGTCTTTCATAACCCATAGATGATCTTAATAATTAGGAGAATCTCACATTCAAGTATGCAGTGTCTGAGAAACTGTGAAGCCTTAATCAGATTTTATTTTCATAGCGTGTTGAGGATCAACTTGAGAAAGAATATGGAGTGTCACCATCAACATTGTCGCCATCATCATCGAGATCAGCATCGTCATCCATGACAATAGAATACTCCAAGTATATGGAAGATATGGAGGATGAATGACAAGGGAAGTCAGGAATGAACTCCACTCAAGAAAAACGCACGTAATTCCATTCCATCAGTTTAATTATAGCAGTGTGTTTAATTCAGGTTCAATCCATGTAACAGGAATATGTTTAACCTCTCATCTTTAAAATCGTCAAACCAATAAATCTTAGTTAATCACCCTTCAAAGATCTGTTCAAGTATATTCTTGGCTTTTAATTGTTAAAAAATAAACATATTTTAAGATGGAAAAAATAATCATTATGAAGCATAGAGCGCTTTCAACCGTCTCTTTGGAAATCCATCTTGATAATAGCAACCGTTCCTCATAATGTAAAACAGAAAAAGGATTAATTTACTGTGGCATAGGAAGTTCTGCCAGTTCCTAAATGCCCTAAATAGTTTCTGTGAGATTTTTTACATTGTTTAGGCCTCAAGGAAAACCAAAGCCCCACCTCCCGGTTTGGTAGCAAACAAGCTCTGCTTCTCTGGAGCTTCACTAGGACCTTTCCTCTGGTAATAAGCTTCACGGACGTTTGTGAGGAAGCCGGGCAGCTTGTCGGCAGGCACGAGGGACACTGTGCAGCCTCCCCATCCTGCTCCAGTAAGTCGTGACCCTTGAGCCCCAAACTTCCTAAAACAATGAGAAAAAAACAAAACATTAGCATCTGTAAACAAAAAAAAGGGCGATCTGCTTATTGCTTACACAGGTTCTATGAATAGAACATGTGGGAATTTTCAGAGTGCTGCCAAACATTTCAGAGCTTTAAGAAATGTATACTGGCTCAAAATGTCATTTGGAACCTTTTTCAGTGCTGGGAACCAAGAAGCTAGAATGCAAAGAGTAATTATCACCCATAGCTGTGCTTGCTGAGATCTGGCCACTGGGCTCATGAACCCATAAGGGATCCACTGGAACTTTCATAGCAGCCGACAGGTAATCAGGACGGGAAGTGAAAAGAAGATGGCGATGGGCAAGAGTAACATTAGGAATCAGAATCCTAATGTGTACAGCATTACACACTGGGGTTTCCTCTGGTTAATATCTCAGCTGCATTAGTGATTCTTAGACTTATCACAGAAACACCTCAGACTCCTGTGGATGGGGTGTAGATCAATGGCAATACGGGAGACTCTGGGTTCATTCCCCCTGGGGGAAAAAAATTAAACCTGAGAACCAATAGCCTAGGTTTGTTCTGCATAAATTTATTGACACAGAACCTGTTAGTAAACTCTAGGCTGGTTGGTTTGCTTAATTACTAATGAAAAATTTTTAAAGATGGTGTCCCTTCAGAAGCTAGCCTGGCAACTAGACCCAGACTTTGCCATCAGATGAAACATTTATTATTGACAAGGAAACAACTATATAAACTAACACATCACAAGAGTTCATTTTGGCCACCACCAAGCAGGCACAGTTTCAAACCTCAGATCAGATCCAAAATAAAAGGACCACTTATCTTTAAAAAATGTAATTTATTCTGACAACAAAAGTTACCATACTTGCAATCAATTCTTCCAAATAAAACTGACTCCAAATTAGAAGTAATAACTCCATAATTAAGTAAGCACGATCTTATCCCTTTTTTAAATCCCATCAATGTTAGATATTTTACTTCTTGGAAATAGCAAAAGAATTATTGACTGTCAGTAACTCATTTTTCCCTCAATGATTTTCTCAAGTGATTTCATCATTTGTTTCATAAATTAAAACATATTTTTATCAGGTGAAAACAGACATTTAAGGAAGAAAAACATGTTTATAAACTACAAAACATTACTAATCAACTCGTGACTTAAAGGGCCCAGTAGCTGAATTGAGCCCAATTATAGGATTCTAGAATTATTCTGAGTTCCTAAGCTACAAAAGGTCTTTCTACAGTTTGTTAACTGTTAAACAATCTGGGGAAAACTAAGGTAACCCCAGAGCAGCTCAGAAAGAACTGAAAATTTGGTCCTCCCACATGGCCTTGATAGCATATACCTCCTGGGTTTTCCATGATCCAAATGATGTCCATGTGGTAGTTTGAAGGAGTGTCCCCCAACAGATTCAAGAGCTTATTAAAGCTTGGAATTTGTCTCCAGTCTTCTGGCTGGAGGAGGTGTCACCTTGGTCTAGCCTGATCCTAAGTTCCAGGCCTCAGGTGTTTCTGGGGTGGATCTGGCCGTAGATAATGTAAAGAGTAGTTTGAGCTCAGCAGAGCTGACTTTTTGCTGGTGTGTGTGTGTGTGTGTGTGTGTGTGTGTGTGTGTGTGTGTGTTGCTGGTGATGGGCTTCTCTCTGTGCTTGGACCTGTGAAAGGGGGGGGGGTCAACCTCTTTCACATTATGGAACTTCCCCTGGATCTGGTTTGTTAGTTCATCCCAGTGGCATGTGGCTGATTAAAATGCAATTTTGCTGAACACAATTCACCAAGTCTTTGACATCTTCAAGAATATTTTTAGGCAATATGCTTTTTTTCATTTGAACAGTTGTTAAAAGATGTGAATTCAGACTGGAGACATTGCTCAGTGCTTAAGGCACTTGCCTGCAAAGCCTAATGACCTGGGTTGGATTCCCCTGTGCCCATGTAAGCCAAATGCACAAGGAGGCACATGCATCTGGAGTTCATTTGCAGTGGCAACAGGCCCTGGCACATCCATGCTGGCTCTCTCTTATGTGAACTCTCTCTCTCTCTCTCTCTCTCTCTCTCTCTCTCTATCTATCTATCTATATATATTTATATAATAAATAAAATATTAAAAAAGAAAAAAGATGTGAATTCAAGACATCATGGTGGCACACAACTGTAATCCCAGCACTCAGGAGCCAAAAGCAGGAGGATTGCCACAAATTCAAGGCCAGCCTTGTCTACTTAGCAAATTCTAGGCTAGCCATGGTAAACAGTGAGATCCTCACTCAAAAAAAAAAAAAACCTAAAAGTAGGGAGGTAAGGAGGGAAAGAAGAAAGAAAGAAAGGAAGGGGAGAGAAGGAGAGAGAGAGGAGAGAGGTGTTTTCAAAACTATAAGAATTGTGCGAACCAGAGGTCTATTCTCCTGAGACTTTTTCCAGTTTGCAGAGAGTAGGAGCTAGAAGTCTGTGAGGTTCGTGCACTTGTTTCTGGGTCTCCAGACACCATCACTACTCTGGTTGCTGCATCAGCTCCATGGTCCACAATCACGAGAGCTGACTTCCCAAATAAAGAACAAGTCCAGCAGTGAAAGGTCTCCTACCCCAGGGTCAATGGTACTTGTGATCACAAACCAGAAGCTGCCACAGAAGCCTTCCCAACTTTAAAATTAGGAAAGAAATTTATGTAAGCCAAGGATATTTTGAGTAAACTTTCCACATTTGAAGTCTCCCTACCCTGAGTGAATAATAAAACATGAAAAATGCATATCCTGTGTGTTCACAATTGCAATGGCTATGTCATATACAGAAGACAGCATTTCACGAAACTCCACCCCATTCTCATACATGCTCTCTTTCAACCCACTCTTCCATATGATTCCCTGGGCCTTAGAATCACGAGCTTACGGACGTTACAGTTACTTGCATAAGATCTTCACAAGATTGGGGCCATCTACATTCTGTCATGGATGGTGGAGGAGCTCATGAGGCCCCTTCCCCCTGTGACGCTATTGGTAGTTAATGATTGATGGTGAAGTGGAAGTCATGTCTTCAGTCCTATAGCCAATAGTAAGTTACCCATACTCCAGGAAATAACCCAAATCCATGCTCATATAAGTAATCTTATTAAACTCAATGGACCACACACAAAAATAGGGCATGAAAAAAAAAGAGAGACCACATTTCCTGAGTGTGATGGCTCATGTCTTTGATCCCAGCACTGAGGAGGCAGAGGTAGGAGATCACTGTGAGTTCAAGGCCAGCCTGAGACTACCAGTGAACGCCAGCCAGGTAGCCTGGGCTAGAGTGAGACCCTACCGCAAAAAACAAACAAACAAATGAAAGGCATGAAAGTGGGAGGGCAGTTAGTTGAGAAGAAGGGGTTTAGCAGGAGTAGGAAGGGGAGGAGAGAGTGGGGAGTGAATGTCATCAAAACACATAGTGCACATGTGTGAGTGTCGATCTAGATATAGCTACATAGTCTATTGGATATTAGACAACACAAGAATTGAAAAAAAAAAAAAAAAAACCCTAAAATCCCCCAAACACCATTTGGGTGATGGTTCTGACTGGAGTGGGAATGATTCAGGATGGCTTCTCAAAGCAGCGAAAGCTGCCTCTCTGCCTTACAAAGTGTGATTTGAAAACCATAGACTACCGCCTGGGAGGGGTGGACTCGGACGGTAAAGGAGGCTCACTGTGATCTTTTTATCAACACAAGTATACTCCCATCATGATAATCAGTATCATTAGAACTCAGCATAGGCTGTATCTAGATTTTTCTGCTTTTAAATGAACTGAATTGGCTGTAAAGCTTATACTGAGTTGTAAGGCACAGGGCAGTGGGTAGTGTGGGGAGGAAAAACTGTTCTACAAACTAGAAAGAACTAAAAATAAGGAACTCTGCCTTGTCTTTCCACTCAATTTCATTCATTCCAAAATGAGTAATTTTTATTGTATGCAAATGGATATTAATTACTTTAGGGAACTTTAATTTAGGATCACAGCATATCCATAGCCCAAGAGCAGCATAATTCCAGGTGTATGGAAGGTCTGAAATGGCTTGTGGACTATGAAACTTGAAGACATAAGCAACGTTCTCCATGGGGAAAGCTTTGCAGCATGGTTTCTATGATATTTTACAATCATACTAGAGAAATCTCTAGATTACTTTATGGTCAAGAAACCACAGCCTTGCTGTTCAAGAAAGAAAGGTTGAGAAAATGTGCCTACAGATGTGTGTTATCAATGTCAGCCACCTGCAGTTTTCGGAGAGCAGTGGCTTTGGTTTGAGCACAGGGCATGTACAGTACAGCAGTAAGGGGAAGGTGGGCTCAAGGAGAGCTGGCTCTCCCTCTCTGGCAAGGTCAGGAAAAGCACATTCGGCTATGGCTTTGCACTTGGTTCTTCCCCATTCTGCCCAGTGCAGGCTGCTGCAGGAGGCCAAGGAGCCAGTGGGGGACAGAAGAAGACACCGCACTCACTCACACCCCTTCTGGGTCCATTAAAAGTTTTCATTCATCTTCTTGAGTAGCTTGGGCAATAAGAGCAGCAAGACAACCATGAATCTTCTCTGATTTCAACAAGTGTCAAGACAGAAATGAAAGGCATTAGCGATGTTTTTTTTCTTAAGTGAAGTCAAGTAACCGATAACAAATGAGCTGTCTTACATGTAATTGACTCGGTTTCAAAATTATTCCGTGTTCCTCAGGAAATCCTACTTTAAAACTTAGCTATTTTTTAAAACACATTTTGTTCATTTGAAAGAGGTATTTAACAATTGGGGCAAAGATCATCCTCTTCATTATTTCATCTCACATAATTAAAGTTTGAACATTAGTATAATAAAAAAACACACAGCCTAACTACATGAGTGTAGTTTCCTTTGGGCTGTTTTGTTTCCTTGCTTATTATATTTTATTTTGAGATAGGGTCTCATTCTGTAGCCCCAGGCTGACTTTAAACTCTCAGCAACCCTCCTGCCTCATCCTGCCTCATCCTGCCAAGACGCCAGAGCCAGCCTCGCAGTCCTTTCTTTGGATTCTAAAGTGATTTTCCTACTGAGCAAAAAAAAGAAGAAGAAAGAAAGAAAACAATAAGCAATGGTGATCTCTCTTCCTTTTTCTGTCTTCTCTCCCCTTGCGTCATAAATCTATCTTGTACAGTGTCCTATAGGTTGACGACCTAGGGTCACCTTGGAAATGTGGTCTAGTTCAGATCACTTGCATGAAGGTTCTGGGGTGTTCCAGGTATTCAAGTCTTAGTCACTTACTCAACTACTTATCTTTTCATGCAAATCAATTCTAAGAAGGCTTTCACAAACACAAAAGGAATTATAATTTTTTAAAAAATTAAAGTTTGGGGCAAAGGAAGGGGATCCAAAGATTTCCATTGGCGGTGCTCTTTGAATCTGTCCCAGGGGCCCTCTTCCCTCGTCTTGTCTCCAATGATAATTAACCTGCTCAGGATGTCCAGTTTCTGGATGGGACCATTTTTTCACAGTGGCAGGGAAGTCTGGAGGTGGCAAGGTTCTCAAGCAATGTGGAACTATACCAGAGCAGCCCACACCAGGTATCCCAGGGCCTTCCAGCAGTGAACACAAAGCTTGAGAAGGAGCTAGGGCCAAAGTGCCTCTCCTTTGTGCTTTGAACATTCCTCACGTTACTCCTTGCTGCTCTGCCGCCACCTGTGTTCCCTGTTTAGCCATTCTTCACCTTATTCCTTCTACCTTTTCAGCCTTCAGAACCCCTCCCTGCCTTATTAGTTACCAAACATCCCCATGAAACAAAGCTCCATGGCATTAGAAGGTGGAGCTTAGACCAGTTTTGCATGGAACAAAAGTATCCCTTTGCAGATTGTGTGTTGATTTTTAAGAAGGATGGAGTCATAACTGTCCCTTTACTGTCCTCATGCTATCCAGCTTGAGCCTGCTCTTTCATGGAGAACCTTTCAGTCTCCACAACAAACCAGAATGTCACATGACAACAAAGAAAATACTATCTAAAAGCCTCAGGACCAGACACTCTTCATTTTCAATCTGACAAATGATCCTATTTTAATACAGGTAACACGTACACTGTGGTTATGGAATGAGCAGAAGTTCACTCTGAGACAAGACACGGTGGCGCTAACTATAATCTTAGCACTCCACCTGAGAGGCTGAGATCAAAGGGTCTTGAGTTAGAGGCCAACCTGAGCTATACAGGAACACCCTGTCTCAAAAAGAGGAGGACACTGGAGACCACCAGGCAAAGTGGGTCACAGCACTCAAAAGGAACAGCAGAGCTAGCTTAGCCTTCCTCTGTTCAGCCCCATCTCTTCCTCCTGAATGCTGCCTCCCTGCTCAGCCTGGCTTTGCTCTAAATTCTTATTCTGGAAACCATGACAACCTATACTTCGCACTAAAAAAAAAAAAGCATCAAAGCTGGAGAGAAAATAGGTTTAAAAATGTCCCATGGGTGAGAACCCCTCAGCATGATCCTTGGGGAGAGTAGCAAAGCCCTGATCTGGAAGCTAGGCTCTCTTACCAGCTCTCTGTGGGAACCTATTCAAATCACTTCCCTCCTAGTTCCTCCCAAGATCTATTTTCTTCTCTTTCCTGCTCTAAAAACTATGGTGCCATCAGAGCATTCTGACACAAAATTGTCAAAAATCACTGCCAAAAATATGGGTTTTACAGAAACAAGAAATTTTTCTCAGGTCAAAAGCCTGATTTTCCTCTTTCACACAGAATGCATCTAGAACCTTCCTTCAACCCATAGAATCTCTTAGCACTTGCTCTACTCCGGTTTTCTTCTAGAAGCTAGAGTTCTTTCAATAACCCACAGGGCCCATGTAGTATGGCTTCCCATAATCCCTTGCTCCCCCACCTGCCCTCCAGAATTCAGGCCTCCTGGTTGTGCCTCATATGTGACAGCAACGTGCCACCTCCGGACCTCTCACCTCCTCCTCCAGAGTCCCCTTCAAACCATTCCATGCAAAAGATGCCCAGTGCAGCCTTTCAGCTTCTGTTCCCAGTATTTATCACTACTATCCAAATTCTTTTTAATTATCATTTTTCTCTTTCTCCACAGAAATGTAAGCAAATACTGGGTGACTATCCAAGGAGAGGAAAAATGTATTAGAGAATTTCAGGAGTCTGGCAAATGTTCCCCCTTGGCTTTTCAGGTAGAATTCAAACCATCACATTCCCTTCTAGGCAATGACACGTCTTTCCCATTTCTGCATAAATCACTCCATTTTCTCTGATGTCTACAAATGAGCAATTTTTGTCCTTTGCATTTTCTGGACCCTGGAAACTTTTAAGGGAGCACTCTTCCGGAAACAAGCTCTGAAAGTGACATCCTGAGAACGAGTCTCAGCAGGCTGTGCTCCAGTCCCACATGTCACTGGTGATCTGCTGGAGCTCCTTGGTTTCAACGTCTCAGGCTGGGTGTGTGGCATGAGTGAGGCAAGCCACAGGCGCCAAGTGGCTAATTGTATTTCCATTACTAATCGCCTGCAGCACTGTATCGTCTTCGCACAGTGAAAGGACATCTAGCCATTTGAGAGTTCCCCAATTTCCTTTCAGTTCTCCAAGGTCACCGAGAAGTCTCCTGGGTAACAGGGCTGCTCTCCCAACCCCATTCTTCACACTTAGGAGGAAGTTCTCAGGTTTTGTGAGTTTCTCTATTGACACTTCTGTCTCAATCAACCCTTTATAAACTGTGATTTCTTCAGTCTTTATTTCACCAAACTGTATAAACTAAATGTGGAAGGCAGGAGAGGGAGGTGTGGTCTTCTGATGATTCCTTCAGCCATTTCCCCATTGTAACTTTCAAGCTCAAAGTCGTCTTCTGACTCTGTCTCTTCTGCACAGAAGTTGTCTAGCATGACGAACGGGGGTTAGGATGGCAGCAATGCAATAATTACAGTATTATGAAGTGAGGAAGGGGATGAGAATCATCTCACACAAAATGCATTTGAAAAATATTAGGATGATTGATTCCTAAATCTCTGTATGCTAACTAAAAAAATTAAATTCAATAAAAAATATATCACAAGAAAGTAACAACAGAGCCCAAGTCTGAAAAAACTGCTTTTCTGAGAGAGCTGACCATGCAAAGATGGACAGGTCCTTTGGCAATGTCCTAAAGAAATACTCCAAACTGATGCAAAATGAGACGCACAGAGGCTCACATCTGTCATCCTGTAGCTATGGGGGAGCGAGCAAGGTCGGCTCTATACCATAGGAAAGAAGGAATGATTCACCTAGATTATTATAGTGCTGGCTTTTGTCATTGGTTTAAATAGCATCCCCTGGCCTGCCCTTTGCAAGGCCCCTCCACGCTGCTCTCAGCCTCACCGGCAGATGTCCACCAGCTGCTCCAGCTCAGGGCAGCTGCACTCGTACAAGTCTCGGCAGCTACTGTGGCTCTGGTTCATTAGCTCCCCCAGCAGCTGGACCACGTTGTCTGGTGCTTCCTCGCATATCTTCTTAAACTGGAGCACGCGGGCAGCCTCGCTGTACACATGCTTTGCCCGCTGATAGAGCTTGAAGGTGAGCACTGAGGAAGGAAAGACCAAGGGAGGGAAGTTAGAGCTACTGCTGGTCACGTCCCTTAAACTCCACATGTGAGGGCGGGGGCCACCTGTCCCTGTGTCCACACCTGCGCACCCAGGATCTATCCCCACCACTGCATCACTCAGACCCTTCCCTTGAGTTCAGGGACCACCCAACCCCATGTCCATGCCCCAGGGTCCCCACTGCCATGCTGCTAACACTCCACATGTGACATGCAGGGGACGTCTGATTCCGTGTATACAACCCCAGGCTGTCCCTCACATGCCACTCACACCCATGAAGTCAGAGGCTATGTGATGCCTGTTCCTGGTAAGCATGCACAAAACTCTCTCTTACACACACACACACACACACACACACACACACACACACACACACAGAGTCAGTCACGCTGTGCAGACCTGAGCTCCTAACGTTAGAGGGTATATGACTCCTGTCCATGCATACCAACCCCAAGGAAAGTGGCCATGCACCCCTACCAACAAAGGCAGGATCACCTCAACTATCCTACCCACAAGTAAGCACCAGGTGCCTCCACAACTCAACCTCAAGCAGCACCAAGTTCAGCCAAGCACAAGGGAACACCAAGCACTGGTTCAACCACTCACCCACCGCAAGTGTGCCAGAGAGATTTAACCAACAGCTGACTCCTGAATCTGAAGCACTAATGAAAAAACACTAGTAAACCAAAGAGCCAAGACAATAGGTCTCCTCCAAAAATTACCAATCCTATAATAATGACTTAGGAAAATGACTTAGCTGGAATACCAAAGATTTCAAAAGGATAATTATAAATGTTCAAAGAATTAAATAAATGAACATAAATAAATTCTTCGTAAACTCAAAAACTACCTGAATATCTCTTAAATGAAAATTTTAAACGACATGAATAATAGCCTGAATGGATTTCATGAGAATACAGACAATCGAATGAAATGAGGAAGTCAATCCAGAATAAGAAAATAGAGTTCAATAAAGAGACAAAAAATACTGAGTAAAACCAAACTGAAATATTGCTGGAAATAAAATTTCAATAAAAATCTCAATGGAAAGTCTCACCAATAAAATGGATCATGTGCAGGACAGAATATTAGGGCTTGAATACAAGGTAGATAAATTAGCTAGTCAGAGTTCATGATCAATTTAAAAGGACCTATGAATGGAACTTGTAAGATCTTTGGGGCACTGTGAATAGACCAAATTATAATTTATGGGCATAGAAGGGGAAAGAAGAACTCCATACCAAAGGCACATAAATATTTTCAATAAAATTATATAGGAAAATTTCCAAAATCTATGGAAAGAGATGCCATTCAGGTACAAAAGTCATGCAGATCACAAAAATGATTTGGCCAGAGAAGCTCCCCATGTCCTGTCACAGCTGAAACATAAAATATACAGGATGAGGAAGTGCACTGGAAGCCGCAGACAGAATCACACACAAGGCATGTAACAGCTGATTTTTAATGGACACTCTAAAGCTAGAAAAACCATAACTATCAACGCAAACTACTATACCTAGCAAGTAAAATGAGATAGAAAAACTTTCCATGATAAAAGTAGGCTAAAGGAATTTATGAATACCAACCCAGCTCTATGGAGGATAATGGAAGGAATGCTTGACAATAGAAGACAAACATATTCAAGAGGCTACAGGGAAAAAAGAATTCTTAGATACTTGATAAGCAAATGGTGACTAAGAAACACAGAAACACCACAAAATCACTAACATAGTGGGAATTAATATACACCCACTCATCGATGTTACCTCAGAATAACAGCCTAAATTCCCCCAAAACACAGATCAGCAGATAGTATTAGAAAATAGGGTCCATTTTTTCGTCTCCAAGAAACTCATCTCACTGTCAAAGACAAAAACTCCCTTAAGTGAAAGGCAAAAGTAACAAGCAAATATAACTAATAACTATGCATCAAACACTAGGCACCCAACTTCATAAAACAAATACTACTAGACATGAATTCACACATTAACATTAGCACAAATAAAATAGATGACTTCAACAACTCAATCACTCCAACAAAATATAATATAATATAATATAATATAATATAATATAATATAATATAATATAATATAATATAATATAATATAATATAATATAATATAATATATCAGTGGAAATGGATGGAAGAACAGAAAGCGTATGATCATCTAAATAAATGCAGAAAAAGTTTTTCACAAAATCCAACATGCCTTCATGATAAAAATCCTGGAGAGGGGCTGGAGAGATGGCTTAGGGGTTAAGGTATCTGCCTTCAAAGGAGAAGGACCCGAATTCAATTCCCCAGAACCCACATAAAGCCAGATGCACAAGGTGGTACATGTGTCTGGAGTTCATTTGCAGTAGCTGGAGGCCCTGGAACGCTCTCTCTCTCTCTCTCTCTCTCTCTCTCTCTCTCTCTCTCTCTCTCTCTATATATATATATATATATATATATATATATATATATATATATATATATATATATTTAAATATATTTTTAAAAATCCCAGAGAGACTAGATGAAGGAATCATACGTCTGCATAATAAAGACTATATATGATAAACCCACAGTCAGCATTATGCTAAATGGAGAAAAACTTAAAGAATGGCCACTAAGATCAGGGACATTCTGAATAGTACTTGAAGTCCTAACTATAATAGTGAGGCAACACAAGCAATAACAGGAATACCAATCAGAAAGGAAGAAGTCAAAATATCCACATTATTTCCACATGATATGTTTCCATGTATAAAGGACCCTAAAGACTCCACCTAAAGCTCCTAGCACTAATAAACACTGTCAGCAAAGTGACAGCATGCAAAAGTTACACAGAAAAAATCAGTCTCCTTCCTATATACTGAGAAAGAAATCAGGGAATTTCCATTCACAATAGCCTCAAAAAATAGTGATAAAATTAAATCCCCTGAAATAGCTTAAACAAGGAAGAGAACCCCCTCTACATGAAAATTTTAAAACACTTAAGAAAGGAATTTAGGAAGACACCAGAAGATGTAGAGACCCCCTCCCCATGTTCAAGGATGGAAAAAATTAAAATTGCGAAAATAGCAATCTTACCAAAAGCAAGCTATAGACCCAGTGCAGTCCCCATAAAAATTTCTGTACTATTCTTGACAGAGCTAGAAAAAGCAATTGTGAAAAATTTTTTAAGGAAGCAAAGAAGACCCAGGTCAGCCAAAGAAATCTGGCCGAAGAATACTGCTGGAGGTATCACCATATCAGATTTCAAGTTATACTGCAGAGCAATAATAATATAAGATCATGGTATGGGCACAAAACCAGATACATAGATCAATGGAATTAAATAGAAGACCCAAGCACAAGTTCACATAACTACAACCACCTGTTTTTTAGACAGACACCAAAAGAAAACAATGAACAATGGGGAAAAGACAGCATCTTCAAAGAAGATGATGGGAAAACTGGATATCCTCACATAAAATAACAAAACTAGATCTTTATCTCTCGCCCTGCACAAAAATCAACTCCAAATATATCAATGACCTCAACATAAGACCTAAAACTCTGATAAGGCTAGGAGATAGGGAATAGGCGCCCAGGATATAAGGCTATTCCATTCCTGAACATACACCCAAAGGACTATGTATTCTACAACAGAAACACCTGTATATCCATGTCCACTGATGCCCTACCCACAACAGCTAAGAAATAAAATAATCTAAATGGCCAGATGATGAAAATGTAGTACATATATTCAATGGAGTTTTACTCAACTGGAAAGAAAAATAAGATTAAATTTTCAGAAAAATGGATGGAAGTGGAAAAATTGTACTGAGTTAATCCAAGTTAATCCAGAAAAACAAAGCTACATACATGGGTCCTAATTCTTCATGCTTGTATTATCTAAATAAGGGGTTGTGACAGTCTAGACAGGAGACCACGACAGGAGAGCAAGAGGTGACAAGAAGGGGTGGAAGATGGATATTTTCTCTAGGTGCCACTCTGTGCATCTGGCTTTACGTGGGCACTAGGGAATCAAACCCAGGTTGCTAAGCTTTGCAGGCAAGAACCTTAACCTCTGAGCAATCTCTCCAGCCTAAAACTCAATTCTTTATATGCTAATAAAAATTGCATTTTGAAATTCTTGAGTCTTAATATTTATATTTAACTATCTGTGGATATTTATCATTATGTTTAATACAGAGATTCAACATATTTTCTTAACAGTTCCATCTGAGCTTTTTTAAAAAAATTATATATTTATTTGCAAGCAGAGAGAGGGAGAGAGAGGAGAGAAAGAGGGAGGGAGAGAGAAAGAGAGAGAGAAAGAGAGAGAGAGAGAGAGAGAGAGAAATATGCCAGGGTGTCTAGCCACTGCAAACAAACTCAAGATGCATGTGTCACTTTGTGCATCTGGCTTTGGCTTTATGTGGGTCCTGGGGAACTGAACTCAGGTCATTAGGCTTTACAGCCAAAGGCATTAACCACTGAGCCATCTCTCTAGCCCCCTTCTGAGCTTTAAACTTCGTGAAAGTTCAGAATCTGTGCATGTGTATCAGAGTGTACTGCTTACTCTTAAGAGTTTAAGCTTGTCTTCTGCCTGCTTAGATTGTCTAGTAGCATTAGGGGAATTAAATCCTCTCTCTGAAAGTTGACTTTGATTTTAGAGTATGAATTACAAGACTTTTATAATACAATGCATGATAGTTTTCCATTATGACCTGTTTTGATTTCTTCCTTTACAGTAATTAAATTTTTATTTCAGTTCATAGCATGAATTGTTTGTAAAAACTCAGAAAAAATAGCATATTTTGGTAATCTGCATCTTAGTTTTTAGAAAAACATGGTTGGAGAGAAAAGAGATTAATAAGTACTAGGAAGTATGTAAGGACAGTTCATCCCTTTTAAAAGTAAATTTTATCTTTTTCTTGTGATTTGTTTAGATTATATTTATTTGCAATTATACAACAAGTCTTTTTAATGTGTGTATATCATATTATCAGTCGGATTGTAAGATCTTAGAGGGTAAGGATTTTCATTTATTTTTAAAGAAATTTTTTAAAAAATTATTTTATTTACCTGTAGAGAGAGATAGAGAGAAGAGAGACTGATAGAGGGAATAATGGGCACACCAGGGCCTCCAGCCACTGCAAACAAACTCCAGATGCATGCACCTCTTTGTGTATCTGACTTTACGTGAGTAATGGAGAATTGAACCCAGGTCATTAGGCTTTGTAGGCAAGTGCCTTCACTACTTAACTACTTAGGTAGTGTTTGCCTGAGTTTGATTCCTGGTACCCACATAAAACGTCAGCCCCTATTTTTTTTCAATTTCTCTAGCCCCTGTTTTTTCAATTTTTTTAAGACCATATCCTCAATCTTTAATAGCTAACAGGCCAATGCTAAAAATGGTTAATAAGAAATGCAGAGAACACAGTTTATTAAAAGGTTGTAGACTACAAATGTGGGGAAAGATTCTTGGCACTTTCACACAGAAAACAAAAATAAAGGCTATTGTTACTGGGTCTTTAAAACAATTAAAAATTGCTGTTTAAGTTGCTGTCTAGAATTTCATAAAACTTGTTAAATGAATTTTGGCTTGGTATTAGCACATTCTGAAATTGCCCTAAACCTATTTTTGCCATTTGTACTATGTATCTAGGAAAAATGGTGTTCTTAGCATTGTCAATTATAAAATCAACATATTCTTAAATTCTGAAAAATGAAAGTGCTCTGTCCTACAGTATCAAATATTCAGCTAAGATTTCATTCTTTATTTCTAAATGAAAAGAGGTCCTAAATTGAAACAGTTTAGGCGGCCCTAGTTGAAGCTACCCAATATGATATTATTGTTACAGCATCCCAAAACTAAAATACTAGTCATAGGATTTAGCTAACAGCATAGTGATTATAAAGGTAAGGATAAATATTTCTTATAAATTAATAATGAAGAATTAAAGTTTTCTTACAAGAGTTCTCAAGTGAGCCATATGAAACATTAAACCTAAGTGATAGAAATTCACATGAATTTTCATTCCTCTTTTTTAGAGTACCTAAAATTAGTCATCAAATCTCATCCGTTTTTTCTCAAAGTGCCTCATAACTAACCCTCCCTTCTCTTCCAAAGGCTATGTCCAAATTTATACTTTACTATTTTTCTTACTGGACTGTTTTGCAATGATTTGTTTATATCCTTGTCCTGGTGATTCCTATTTTTAACCTACATTTCAATCAACACTGACAGACTTGGTGTCTGACACAGCCCTGCTCATGTTAGTGACTACCCCAGACTTTGACCGTTTCCCTGCCGTTCACCATGCTCAGTCCCAACATGTCTCCTCCTTCAGCCAAGCGTGCTCTCTGAACTTACCTCAATACACCTTGCTTCTGTATAAGCTTATTAGCCTCACACAGACATGGCTTCTTGCCCTTTCTCTTTGAGTCAAAACTTCACCTCTTCCTGGCAGCTCAGATTACATTTCCTATCATCCATGAGGGGCTCAGCCGGGAATAATTTCTTGGCTGAATCTGTCCCAGGCTTGCAGTCCACAGCCCTCATCTGGTGCTGACTGTCCACTTTCCAGAGTAATTATGTGTCAGAGCTCAACAGAGTTTGCAAACTGCTGAAGACAGATACCAGGTCTCTCAGCTCTATGCATCCCCCAAATAACACTTGCTCCACAGACCCTCAACAGTGCTTTACATGGCAGAGTCGAGTGGGTGTTTATGGTTGATTATGATAAAATTAGGAGCCTATTTTTAACCCTAGTTCAACACTGAAATACCTGCATATGGGCCTTATTGTTTTATTTTGTTAAAAAGTGCTACTTTGACAGCTTAAAGCATTGGCATCAAGAAAAGGGGACAACAGAATTCCTTTTCCTATTAAATCTGCCAACGCTGACATCAAAAGTGGATGAATAATAAGAAAAATAAAGAGACGTTGCTCATTAAATGTAGGTGGGGAACACACAATGGAGCCAGGTCATGGGAATCAGCCCACTGCAATGTGAATTTGTTTCCATCAGTCAGTTCCACTGACATCGGAAAATGATTTATTCTAGAATCTGGGTGTCAAAACATCCCAAGGAAAAAAAATCTTACCAACACCAAATATTGGTGTATACAATCTGCAAAAATACACTGTATGAAGAAACAACACAGAAGGATGTGGAAACAACACCTCGAAATCTCCAAGTAGGACAGGCTAACAGGAGCAACTGAGCGAACATGTGCCCAAGATGGTGCCCACTGCTCTACACATTCAGTACAATCCAAGCTGCACACACATATTGAAAGGATAGGAAGTGGCTTTCACAGCTGTACCTTAATTATTTTTTCTTAAAAGTTGAGGCTGGGGGGCTTGGGGTACTAGCTTAGTTGGTAGTGTTTGCCTGAGTTTGATTCCTGGTACCCACATAAAACATCAGGAATGCTGGGATGTGCCTGTAATTCTAGAGCTGGGCAGGTGGAGATAGGAGGATGCCTGGGGCTTGCTGGCCAACCAGGCTAACCCACTCAGTGAGCCCCAGGCCAATGAGAGACCCTGTCTCAAAGGAATAATGGGCAGCAACACGAAGTCATCCTCCAGCCTCTGCATAAACATACATACATATGCATCCATATACACATGTATAAAAAGATAAATAAAAAAAGGTTGGAATCCAGATGTGGTGGCACACACCTATCATCCTAGCATTTGGGAGGCTGAGGTAAGAGTCCCCAGAGTTCCTGGCCATGCTGTGCTATGTAAATGAGCTCAGGTCTCAAGAAGAAAAACAAAAACAACAAACTAACTAGTGGCTGAAACAAAATATTTAAGACTCGATTTTAGGATTCCATATGTTTCAATTTTACTTTAAAACTACTTCCCCTCCCTCAATCACAGGCTAAGTTACAAAATCAGAGCATGATGTGGAAGGAGAGATAAGCATTACTTCAATTTCACTGTTAGGCTTCATGGATAAAGAAATCACTTAGTCTCCAGGTCTGTCCTTTATGGCTGCAGCCCAAAAGGCACAATAAAGCTACATCCGCTGTAGCCATAAACAGTGCTGTTTGGCTGACAGATCACTGCACCACGTTCTGATGAGCAATATGTTTTATTAACTATAAATAATAAAAGTTTCAAGCAGATAGGAGAGTGGAAAAATACTAGTATAATCTATCATATCTGTATCAATTGACTTTTTCAAATAAATTATAGATGATCTATATTTTCTCCATACATACATGTATAAACCTCTGTAAAATAAGGATGGTCCTTTACATAAACCATATAATTATCAACCTAACACGATGACCACTGGTTCCTTAAGATTTCATGTATCTAGTCCATATTTCAGTGTTCCTAGGTATCGGTTTCTATTTCAGTAGGTTTACACCAAAATCCAAAATAGTCCATGTATTATATTCAGTTGTTATACCTGTCAAGTCTCTTTTAACAAAGAATTTATAGTGACTTGACAACCTACATTCCTAGTATCATATCTAAGCCTATTTCGGGGCCACATCCTGTAACAGCTCAGTAGAGTCATTAGGGAGAGAATATATTCCTTTAGGATAAAGGATTTTTCTTTAGGATCAAATGTTCCAAATTGAAACTGTTCAGAGAGATATCTTCTATTGAACCTTAGAAGTAGTGCTTTACATTGTGAAAAGAGGTGTTCGCAATGGGGCTGGAGAGATGGCTCAGCAGTTAAAAGGTGCTTCCTTGCTTGCAAAGCTTGATGGCCCAGTTTCGGTTCCCAGTACCCACACAAAGCCAGAGGCACAAGGTGCCTGCACATTCTCTTTTTCTCTCCTCTCTCTCCCTTTCCCTCTCTTTCTCACTCTTCCTGCCTACTTCATTCCCTCTTCCAAATGAAAATTTTAAAATAAATATTTAAAATGTGCTGAGCACATCACTGTCACCTCACACTGTCTTAGGTCTGTCCTCTCCTAAAGAGAAAGTTTTGCCCAGCAAGCATTCTCAGGGGGAATGTCTAATGAGGGTTCTCACTGAGGAGTTTGAAGGTGCGTGAGAGACTACCACAGATTCCACCCCTCAACCATAGTAACTTAGACAACAAAGGAAAGGGCAGAGAGTGCATCTGTTTTCAATTGTGATATAAAGATCTTGCCAAAGGCTTCATCAGACTTGGAGACCACCCTTTGGGAGGGAAAAAGTTCTCTGCTGGCTGCATCTCCAACTGCCCTCTGGATACAAGGTTTTGATGTGATGATGTATGCTAGCAACTCACCAGACCTGGCTGTACAGATACCAAAAAGAATCTAAGAAAGCTGAAACGTTGTCCTTAACAGCTTTCTTCCCTGTCTACTTAACTTTATAACCAGATGTTCCATCTGTCTATGAACTCTTGTAATCCTTGAGAACAATTATTATATTAAAGGATGAAGCAAGCTGTTTCTTAACTATGTTTATTACATGTGAGATTATTTCCAAGGAAAATCAATTTAAAAACACAACAGTAGGTGCTATATTCCTACAGTGCTACCAGCAGCCCAGTTAATCCACAGAAAATCTGAGGTATCAAAGCAGGATATATTTACATCACTCTTGAAGCACTATTATCTCAGATAGTAACTCAGTTAAGTTCCAAAATCATAACACCAATCTGAAACCTAAATGAACTGTATTTCATTAGGTTGTAGAATAATTTTCATTTATATAATAAATTCCCTTGGCTAGCTCTCAACATTTCTTTCCTTCTGACTTCATCCCTCGTGTTCTTCCCCTTACCAGCACACTGGCCTCATCTCTGCCTCCAGAGCCCCACAGGGCCTTCTGCCCTACACCCAGTGAAGTAGCTGGTCTGGGGCCCTGGCATGGTCTTCCCCATGACCTTCACCTTCTTGTAGTCCCTTCTTGTCGCTCAGGCCTCAGATGTCACAGCTTCAAGGACACCTTCCATCAATTCCAATTTAGGGAAGGATCTGCCTATAAGCCCATTCTGTCTACTTTATTCTCATACATTACCGCCAATTTTTTCCTTTGTTCATTTGTTCATTGGTTTATACAATTCCTCTCAACTAGAAGGTCAGTTCCAGGAGAGCAAGTGCCTTTTCTATTTCTTCACTAATATGCTTCTAGCAGCCCAAATAGAACCTAGCAATTGTGGGCTCAATATTTGCTGGACGAATGTCTTTTTACAGAACTATTGAACCTTAAAATTAGTGTTTTACATTGTGATAAGAAATATTCAGAATGGGGGTGAAGAGATGGTCCAGCAGTTAAAAGGTGCTTGCTTGCAAAGTTTGACGGCCCAGTTTGAAAGTAGGCTCAATAAATAGTTGTGAAACAAATTCAACAGGGAATATAGAGAAGACTTAACTATTCTTGTAACTTCCTCTCACTAGCATCTCTAGCAGTAAATTGGGAGAATTCGTAAAAATAAGGAAGCAGCAATCAATTCCCGCGACATAATAATCATCACAGATGACGGATAATTGTTTCTACTCTATTTTGCTTCATAGATATGACAGAAATTTCTAAAACAAACAAAATGTATTTCAAGTAAAAGGGAAGAAATACAGAGCAGATAACCATAATGACTTAAACCTTTCTCTCTCTTCTTTTTTAGGCAATCATTGTTTCAAAGTGGCATCTGCTAGCAGAATTCAACCTTTAAAATGGATGACTACAACATTGGGCATGGAGGTATACACCTGTAATCTCACCACTCGGGAGGCTGAGGTCGGAGAATGGCTGAGTTCTAGTCCAGCCTGAAGCTACAGAGTAAGTTCCAGGTCAGGCTGGGTGAGAGTGAGGCTCTGCCTCAAAAAACAAACAAAAACAACAACAACAAAAAACGATGACCACATAGATCGTGATCAAAACTAATCAAAGAATCACAGGGCACAAATAACTGAGTATTTTGGTGGGTAAATGATAAGGTACAGCATTTGGCAGGAGAGGCATACTGGGTACCACCTTCCTTATGTAAACCTTGAGGGCAGCAGGTCAACAGTGGTTTAACTTTAAATTCTGCTTGCAAGAGCTGGTGAGCTGGTTAGCTCATCTTCTAGGGACAGCTTCAAAAGCACTGGGTAATATGTTAGAGAGCTAACCTGCCATGTGCCTTGTTGCGGACTCCAGACAACAGGAAAGACACTCAAGTAGAAGGAATTCTGTTAAACAGCACAGGCAAACTATAAGACTTCTACATGGTGGCCGGCTACAGATATGTCCAGGTGCAGAAGGGCTAAAAACACTCTGGGAATGCAGGCTTGGTGAAGGAAGGCCAGTCCTAGGAGATGCTGCAGAAGAGGGCCTTGAGTTAAAGAGTTTTCCAAAGGCCAGATTTTGGAACAGGCAGGGTGTATGGAGGCCTGAAGACAACACACTGTCCAGAACTTGGAGCACCCTCTCCAGGCAGCTATCCTCACAGCCGAGGTGCTAACATGCTCTACTAGATACACAGAGATTGCAAACTAAGAACCCATGGGCCATGACTAACCATGACACTTTATTGATCTATATAACATATTGAAATTTGGAAATTGATATATGAATTGGGATTTCTGCTTTCTCTTTGAAAACAAAACAAACAAACAAACAGGAATGTTTGTCTGTACTGGACCAACCTTCAGCACAGGAGCCACTGGAGACAAGGACACCCACATCATTCCACAGATCCCACAATTCCCAACCATCTGATGTGCAGACTGCTTTCGTCGTGTCTATGACGTCTTGGCCTCTGTAGGTGGCTGTGGGTGGCCTCTGTTCCAAAAGCTCTAATACCAACAAGTCATGATAGTGGGTGACTTCCCAGAGGTCATCATGACCTAACAAGTGACTGTAGCTCTTACAACTAAATGTCTACCTCCCTAGGCTCAGTGCTAACTCTTCATTGAATTACACTGTCTTCCTCTGACTTTTGCTCGTTACTCTCAGCTGATTTCCCCAGACATATGCAAATTTAATGCTGCCCTTCAGATATATGAAAACAGCTCATAGCTTACATTTTGTGCTTTTGTGCACTTTTGAAGAGCCACTCTGTGTCAGTTGTAAAACCAAGGAACCAACAACAAATAGGGAGGTTCTGCACTCTCAAGAAGCAATTGGCTACTGGAGACAAGTCATTAGATAAGAACACTAAGAGTGACCATGGCTAAGGTTCTCCTCACAGTAGCAGAGATTGATAATGAGGTTCCTATCCTCTTATGGTTAGAGAACCTTTTGTGAATTGAATAGAATTGATGGATGCTCTCCCAAACATGAGGGCGCAAATATACAAAAAGCAGCCTATGGTACAACACAAATTCCACAGAGCTACTGTTGGATCCAGGTGCCAGACTCCAGCTGAAAGTAAGAAAGCATCCCACAATTAAGCTCGTATGTCATTTGTAGTAGCCACATGCCGCTGGGATGAATCTTCAAACCAGGCACAATTTGGGGAAGGAAAGTATTTATTGAAACTACAGATTGAGGGGAAGTTCCATAACAGCGAAAGAGGCTGGCCCTCTTTCACAGGTCCGAGCAGAGAGAAAAACCCATCACCTACATCACACACACACACACACACACACACACACACACACACACTAGCAAACAGGCAGGAGAGCCAAGTTGAGAAGTTCTTCCCCTTTATATAGCCTTAGGGTGGGATCTCTGGAATTTCCTTCTTGCACTGACCACACAGGAAAGGATGTTTACTTCTAGCTCCTTTGAGCTTCCTTACATCCTTCTCCCTACTGAGAGGCTTCCTTCCTGTAAACATCTTCAGAGACCTACCCAAGATAATTAAAAAGATCAAGTTGACAACAAAACCTAAACATCACATCATTCAAGATTCTTGCCTGTAAACCACAGAAACCTATACCAAACTAAATTATGTAGGAGTTTAATTTGAAGATGTAAGGATTACCCAACATATTCTTATTCTCCAATTATAAGAAAACCGGAAGCCTAGGGAAGCAGACGGTAAGGAATGCTGTCAATGTCACCCCACAATGAAGTACCCCACTGGATACTTCAACTTCCTGTATGTGTTAGGCTCAAAGCCCTAGACCTAACTCTACCCCAGGATGGCAGGAGAAGCCTAATACCCTTGCTCACGTCCAGGTTTCAATTGATGTGAGAGCTGAATCTGACCCTCAGCTTTCCCCCTACAATAGGCAAGACTTTCCCTCTCACCAACAAGCATAGCAGAGACTTTCCAGAGAGGCCAAAGGCTCAGAAACTCACCCCAGCAGGGAACTGCTATGCTTTTGAGTTTGTCTCTGGGCAAACCACCCAGCTTCTCTCATATTATTGAATTTCAAGCCTCTTTCACCTACTTATTATACTTTGATCTGAGCATGACTTACATTTTATTATTTTATGTTTTTGTGCAACATTGGAGATCAAGGCCAGGGTTTTACACATTAGCCAAGCCTCTACCACTTAGCTACACTGGAGACCTATCAGGCTCTTCTTTATTATTAATTATTATTATTATTATCCATAATTAGAACACTGAATGAGCAAATAATGAGTTGACATCCCCATTTCCCCAATTTCCCTCCTCCCTGTCCCCAATCTGCTGGATATCCTTCT
Source organism: Zapus hudsonius (assembly GCA_004024765.1). Taxonomy (NCBI): domain Eukaryota; kingdom Metazoa; phylum Chordata; class Mammalia; order Rodentia; family Dipodidae; genus Zapus; species Zapus hudsonius. Next base: position 49,359 of record PVHP010001094.1, read on the forward strand.
CCATGGGTAGTCTGGATCAGTCCATGTGGTGGTGGTGGGGGGTGCATCCAAGGTTGACTGCAGTCCTGGGTGTTGTGTGACACCATGAAAGGGACAGCTGGGCCCCCTCCTCAGTGCATGAATTACTCTGTGTAGTCTCCTCTCACCAAACTGCATAACGACCTCTGAATATAGCTGAAAGGCGAGAGCTAGTTTTCAGCTGATAGGCTAAAAGGCAATAAATATTTTGGAACTTAGCCCAGATGAATAATTCATCTCAGAATAATTAATCAAGACAAAATAATAAATATACCAGTCTGAGTGAATTGGTAATCTTTATCATGGTAGTGTATGATTAATCTTTCTAATACCTTGAAATAATTTAGCACTATTTGAGTGAGAGGCAGTAGTGGCTCCAGCTGCCTTTGTACCGTCACACTACCACCAATTTCTTGGCAAAACAGAGAGCTACACTGAGCTAAACCAAGAGCTTCCTTCCCAGAATAGCATTTCAGAGGTAGCTGGAGAAAATCACTTCAGAATCCACTCCAGGTTCTGTGTTTCACTGTGCAGCAGTTAGACTTCTCTACTCTGAGGCACAGACTCAGAGGCACTGAAGCAGTATAATGGAAAAACTCTATATAATCCTCATTGAAGTCGGGTTGTGGTTTCAAATTTATTTTCCTAGTAATAATATTTTTCACAAATGTGAAGTTTCTGACATGGTCAAACCCACAAAAAATAAACTGCTGCTTTCAGCCATATTACTATCCCATTCCAATTCTGCAAGGACTAAATTAAATTACCATATTACATTTAAAGAGGAAAAAATCTTTAACTACCTGCTTTTAAAGGCAAAACCACTGATGAAAAAAAGTCCTTATGCATATTCAAGGCAAACCACATTAATCCATGGAAAACTACATTCCACAAGGCATTTGTGAATATTTTAAAATCCACAGCATAAGGCATTGTGTCCAAGGAGAGTAACAGCACCCACATACTCACAGCTTCTCTTTCTCAAGACTCCCCAGAAGCAAGAGCCAACACTGTCGGTTTTCTAGTAGGTTTTCTTGCTCTGGTCTTAAAGCTTCTGCTGCAGTAACTCTCACCTGTATTGTACAAGTCTAGGAACAGACAACCCACTGTAATTCCAGGGTCATTCCCACGACAAGCCAGAGCCCATCACTCCTTTCAGTTCTACACTGTACCTCCCTACTTGGGATTCTCCTCATCCAACATCTGAACAACTTCATCACTTTCAAACGGCTGACATAATGAGTATCATAATCACCATTTTGATTAGAGCTAATTGAATATTTATTTCCATAAAATCCTGGCAATAAATGAAGGCCCTACAGCACACTCAGTCCTGTCTTCCTACCTCTTATGGTGTGTTTGTGCCGCGTCCTCCACCCCCCCTTGAAGTGTCCTGCTCTACCGCTGTGTGCCCATCATCAGCACAGCCATCTCAAAGAGGAGATCCAGTCTGAGCAGAGCTCACACTCATTCTGCAATCCATGCATCTCCTCTAGGACCAGCCTAGATGCCATCATTTCCATGAAGCTCTTCAACAACATAACAGTCAGAGGTGCCTCTCCCTCCCATCTCTGTCTGCACAGTTCTGTAATATCTGTGTTCCTTTCGAGTTCTGCTCATCACACACTGCTTTCGAGGAATCAAAAGTCTCCAACCCAGCAAGTTCTCAACATTGGTCATCTTACTCTGCACTTAGCAGCAAGACAAGAATCTGAAACTGCTCCTTGGATATGCCACATTTTGAATGTCTTTGTCCTGTTTGTGGGAAAAGTACCTCCCACTAACTTCCCAGAACTTCCCTAAAAGTTGGGTCTTAGAAAAGTAAGAAAGACACCACTTTAAAAGGAGCAAAGGGAGTCACAGAGGAGTCTTGGCCGATGTACTATCAAAGGGACTGTGAGAACAATGTCACACTTGCCTACATCTAGGTGCTCCTGACATGAAAGGGAATGAGTTCCTGCCTTAGCTTTCTTCAATTAATATAATTACTGGGGAAAATATAAGAGAATAAAAAGGGTTAAAAGAGATACAAAGAAAAAAACAGTGTTTATCTGAGAAAAAAAAAGTTGTATATTTCCACAAACATTTCAGTGATTATTTTATTGTCTTCCCACAAAATGCTAAATTAAATGAGGGTATCTATTAGGCTGATGTTCGTTTCTGATGGCTAATACCTAGCACCAGGCTTAAGTACTGTCCCTCAATCAACTGTCTGAATGAAAGAATAAAGATCTACTTCTCTTTAGTCATTTATTCCTCAATGTAGTCAAATGTACTTGTTGAATAGATTGCAATGGTAGTTTCAGCAAGTGCGAAGTTATGCTATCTGCCATACAAAGAGTCCAACTACATGTGGAGATGTACAAACTGATGTGTGCATTGTCTTTTGAAAAATATGCAGTGGAGCAGACCAGGAAGAATGCACTGAGTACTGGTCACAGGATGCCCGAGAGACAAGTTCTAAATAAACTTCCTCCTGGCCAGTTCTGAGGAACTGGGTAAAGAGGGTGCTTAAAGAGAAGCCTCTATTAATATGCATAAAATTTTTAAAATACAGTTAGATGTTAGGACAATAAGAAAAAGTTTCACTTTCTGAAATATCTAAAGGGATGTTCTAACTGGTGTTTATAATATAATTGGCAATATCCTGAAAGTTTAAAGAGGGGGCTGCCACTTACAGTATTCTGTGATTACACATGAAGTCACAGAGCTCTCCAGGGTCCACGGTGGGAAGGAAGGAACACAGGCATGAGTCTGTGTGTGGTTTCTGTGAATTTGTGTTTACGAGCTTTCCATAAGCAAGCTCTGTGTATACCTATGTTGCATAAACATTTCCTGGGAGACGTGGACAAATGTATGCTCCCCCAGATACAGCAGCAATGACAAAACAAAGGACTGATTCCGTTCAAGCATCCCCCCTTCAGTTTTCTTTAGCACCCTGTATACTGTAGGGTGCACGTCCCAAGACCATGTACAGCTGGGAAGAATGACACACAGCTGGCAGAGAGGAGCCTGGTGGCTGAACTCTCAGGTGAGAATTTCGTGATGCCCACCCCTGCCTGCCGTGAGGGGACAGCAACAGGCCCAACCTTGAGGGCGGTGATGAGTGCGGTGGTCGCAGGGCAGCCCTCCTCCACAACCATCAGCCTTGGTACCAGATGACTTTTCTAATTGTCTCTGTCCTCTGCATCTTCATCCTCACCGTCTCATTTCCCTTAGGAAGCGTCTGGCTCGTTCTTGCTTGTGCTGATTATGTAGGAATGTATATTTCTTCTTGAAACAGCCTAAACTTTCTATGTCGTACCATACTGCTTTTGTATGCAGGTGGTTTCCATTCTGCTTTGCTGACCCATCAGTGGCCACTGACAGAATAAAGATCAGTCTTTTGGGTCTATCTAACTCTAAGCCTTCCTGGAAACAACACAAAAAGGCGCAGTCCTCAAAAAACTTAAAGCTATATAATGTCTCTGCCTTGAATGTAGAGCGATGTCCTGAAGCTTAGATATGGATAAAACTGTTGCTATCTATACACTTAAATTGGGTCATTATTTTTATTGTTATTACTTTTGGGATTTGGCAAGACCATGCTAAATATCACCAGGTCCATTCATAACTACTCACATGAAAACAAATGGCCCAGTGAGTAGGACATAGCATCCAATTGCTAATTAAGACGTTTGACTAGAAACTTTTCTTTCATCTGAAACTGAAAACTTTGAAAAAGAAGCAAGGATATAGAAAGCACCCACCTAGAGTCAGAAGCCCTCTCCTGAACCACGTGCTAGGATACATGAATGACAAGGTGCTGAAAATATGCCAGGAGAACTCACTTGAATACAGGTCAACTAACAGAGCTGAAATGCCTTTAACCAGACCACGTGCAGAGAAAGAGTTAAGATAAAAAGTCATGGCATGTCTAATTCTTGAATGAAGAGAACTTGTATTTAATCAAAAACAATATTCATTGTCCCATGTGTCTGGGAAGAAACGTTAGTTTCATGTGTTTACATGAGAAGGGGGTTGGTCGTCATTAGAATCGCCGAGGTCTGAATGCATAAGACTCAACCACACAGCTTGAGAAGACATGGCTGCACTGGAGCAAGGTCCAAACACGCCAGTTCTTCGACATATGTTACCACGGTACATCCCTGCCTTTCCTAAGGGCATCATATCCACGTGACTTTCTTTGCAAGGAAACTAGAGTAGATATCACATGGGTCACTCTCTGACAGATGCTAAGATGTTCCTCTTGCCACAGTGACTGCAAACACATACAGTGAAATGGAGTTCCCTGAGTCCAGTCCCCACATTTCCCACATGAACAAGTTCTGACTAGTGTTGGATATGCAGAAAGAAAAAGAAACGAACTTTTGTTTCTCAGACTTTAGATTTGTTACTAGAACACAATCTGTTTGAACACATGGTAAAGGAGTCGCTTTGACCACAGTAAATGTATTTCAAAACACACAAAAAAAAATTAAATAAATAAAAATACAAAATTTGCTTTGTTTACAAAAAGAACATTTGCTTATAGGGAACATGCTCTAAGCTTTTAGATATTAGGACAACAATATGAAAACAAAGGAGAAAGGAAAATGAGGGTACCCTCATCAGGTACCCGAAGCCCATAGAAGACAGAATAGAGGGGTGACTGCATGTGTTCTACTTAAGATAAGGGTCTCACACCTTTGCAGCTGACTCCACGACAATTTTCCCTCTTAGGAAGTAAAAGATACAGCACAGGAATACTGAGGAACATATTCCTAGGTTTGTTTACAAGTTTAGGAAGTACCCTTCCTTGAGGCAGCCATAAAAGACAGGGCCAGCAAGACTGCAGTTGCAGGGAAGATAGGCCGAGGAGGTGCAGCAGTCAGAGCCCACAGGCCAGTGATGCCACAGCCACAGAGGCAGCTGCATGAGGAAGATGGCTGGCAGTGTTGGGACTTGGAGAATAGGAAACACGAGTTGCATGAATGTTCCTCCTTGTCTCCTGGCTTCAGGAGCCAGCAGCACCGCCGCCTTGACCTTGTGGGAGAAGGGACAGACTGCAGCACTGGCCTGAACAGCCTGGCTTATGTACTGACCAATACTCAGCTGTGATTCATTCCTGTGTAGGTGCTAAAATGCTATGCCAAGAAAATAATATGCATGTTCACATTAAGCTTTACTTCCTTAAATATTTGAAGAGAGGTGAACCAGGAAAGAAGGGCATGTCACACACCTCTAAGAAAGGAGACTCAAGAAGGTTGCAATATTCTCAGGTTAGGTGAGATATCCAGTCAGCCTTTTTTTTTTAAGAAAACAAACCAGGAACCTTTACTCCTGGAATGAACCACCCTCTGTGCCAGACAACCGAGAAGCCAATGAAAGCCCATGACAAACAGCAGAGCCAGGGAAAGAGAGGGGCAGGAGAATAAGGAATGAATGAATTCGAGTTTTCCCCAGACTTGACTTCTCAGTGACTTAGACGAGATCAGGCGCATTCAGGGTGTTATGGCCATACCTAGTGATTTAAAGCACATCGTTTGTGTATAACAAAGAAGATATTATTGATTTATCCTTTCATCTTTCATAACAATCACTTATTTCATTTTATGAAAATGAAGGCAATACACAAACCAAAATACCTTTTGATCTGACCTTGCCATCAGAATCCATTGCATAGATTTCAAGAATTTCTGCTCAACTAACATCTATAAACTCTAGAAGGGTCTATAATTTCTTTTGGAATTTCTATTAATTTTTACAGAAAATTTTTCTTCTAAAATTTGTATAAGAACTACTGATCTGGGCCCAGTGATTTGTACGTGGAATTCGAGAACTTGGGAAGCTTAGGCAGGGGGATTGCTGTCAGTTTGAAGCCAGCTTAGGCGACATAGTGAGTTCCAGGCAAGTATAGGCTACAGAGTGAGGCTGTCTCAAAAAACAAAGAAACAGCAACAAAGAAGCTACAGGGAGATGGTTCGGTGTACAAGCTTGCAGACCAGAGTTCAAATCCCTAACACCCATGTAAATGCTGGGTGGGGTAGTGGTCAGGTTATAATTCCAGCACTCAGAAGTGGAGATGAGGGATTCCCGAGGCAAGCAGAAGCACAAATTCTGGGTTCAACTGAGAGGACCTGCCTCAAAAAAGTAATGTCTTATTTATTTATGTCTTATTTATTTGTCAATCTATATTCTGATTTTGAGAGAAAACATATCTATGGAACATATGCATGCACAAAGTATTTAACAAGGCTTTGGTGGGCTGTGTCTGCCTACAGCCTCCCTTCTGTAATGTGGGTATTATTATACCCTTCTCCAGTGTGGGAACTTTTTAAAAAATAAAAAAAAACACTCTATGATGTGGATTTCTTTGACATACAATCCTCTCTCACTCCTCTGCTCTGCACCTGCTGTCTGTCTGCCTGGAATTCTTTCTGCCTGTCTGCCCAGGAAATTCCTGTTATTTAAGTAGGGCTGGCTGCTACCTCTTTAGTAAAGCCAGCTGTGACTTCTCTTTTCTGGTCTCCCGAGTAGACAGCCATCACCACCCTCATCTACGAAGCTCTGTCTTAGCACATTAGGTGGTTGCTCCTAATGGAGAGCCCAATAACCAGCTGTATCAATGGCTGACAAAAATGCCATGGAAATGAGGCTCTGAGGCTGATCTTTGCGCCAAGTTGCCACCTCCCTACCCTCACACTAAAGGGGAAAAAAAAGGTGAAACCCAGGCTGGCCTTGAACTCCTGACCATCCTGCCTCCCGCTTCTTCAGCAATTTCCTATTGGCATGCACCCCCATGGCTGGCAGGAAACTAAACCTTCATGAGACGTCCATGTCGCTATTACTGACCTCCCACAAACAGACATTTCTAAGTACAGCCACGCCAAGACTCTACCTTAGGCCTCCAATATGTTCCTGGTCTTCCTTTCAGTTTGTGATATGTTTGCTATAAAGAATGACAAGCAAATGAAAATGAGCTTCCACACTGAGGTGAGCTGCAAGCTTCAATGAGAAGCAGTGAAGACTTTCTGGTGTGACAGAGCCTTCTTCTGTGACAGTTATGAGCAATGTTCTAAACTAAATCCTTTATCTAGAAATGATATGGCAACCAGAAAACTGATGGAAAAAATAAGACTAAAGAAGGGAGGCTTATTGAGCTGTGGACCTGTTAAGGGCAGGAACAGTGCCATTTTTATCTTTGCCTAAATATGAATGCCTGGCACAAGAAACATTTGGTGATGAGTGAATTGGTGGATTTACAGAGCTAAAGACCTAGATAATACAGTTTGCCTAAAGCACATATATGCACATTCTTCAAATTCACTAAAGTATGATTTAAAAGCCACAGTATCAATGAAGAAACTTGAAAGCCTTCCACTAAATGTGGGTGAATGATCCATGTCCTCATTTCTTTAGCAGACTCACCATCTTGAGTGTTGGGACTCAGGATTTGGGATCGGAGTTCCTCCAGGCTAATTCCCAGACACCTGCAGATCTCCTTGGGGCTGTAGGGTTCAGAGTGAAGGGCATCCTCTGTGACCAACAGCATTTCTTCCAGACCAATTCCTAGCTTGGCCTGTACCTCCTCCAGCCGCAGGACTTTGTCCCATTGTAAGCCTTTGTATTTAGCAAGCAGCTGTAAGTTCAAACCATCACAGTGGTCAATTTTCCCTGCAGAATTCAGTATGTACTATTCTCATTAGCCAGATTCAAATTTCAGCTGTTTGAATTTTTTTCCACATAAGCTACCCAAATATCCCATCATTGTTTGAAAATGCAACCTGGGTTCAGATGTTTGGAATTAAATATGCCTCCATGACAGTCACAAGAGCTTTAAGTATTGATGTTAAAACACACACGTGCACATGTGCAAACATACCCATCTAATTCTCCCCTCATCCCCACCTACTTTTTATTGCCTGTTTCCATTTTCCCTCAAATTTTTTAATATTTTCATTATTTTATCTCTATTCAGCCCATCGACATTTCATCCTATGTATACAGTACAAAAAAAAAAAACTACTCAAATCTCATGTGGCCAGGATTCTGAGATGGACACTGCAGGCCTGATTTCATTACAGCACTTTCTGCTTACTATATATATGCCTCTCTGAAAATGGCTAATGTGTTTAAGTATCTGGGTGTTTGGAGCAAAGTTCCAGATTTTAAATGGAGCCCTCACTGGTGCAATATGAGACACCCCTTCATGAGGCAGCTGGTAGTGGAGGAGCTGCATGTTCTTCCTGGAAGAAAAAGCTCTTGGCTTCCAACTGCATCTTGACGCAGCCCTACAATCTGACTGAGAGGCCAAGTGCAAATCAAGTCTTTCTAGCCAGATCTCCTCATAAGAACACCAGCTTGGATAGGCTTCTACCTTTGTCCCTACACCACTGAAAGCCCTTCAGAGCAAATCAAACAATCCTAACAATGAAGGTATGAAGGTTTTTCTCTCTTTCTCTCTTTGGGATCTATAAAATTTAATAACTGGGTGTTGAAGAAAACAGGTGCAAAGAGAGAGAGAAAGAGAGAGAAGCAGAAAAGAGAATGTGTCTTCAAGCAACTGTTTTGCTCTTGCTCTGATTTGCTCTTCTGTTATGTTGATGATTTGATTTTCTCTCTTTAGGGCAGGAAGTAGGATTTACTAAAAGATGAAGAGTGCATTTTGGTTAGGAAGGCTCATTTCTCGACAATGTTAATAACAAGAGTTCTTATATTCATTAATCATCTTTGTGTAAAACACTGGCTCATGTATTTGAAAGGAGTTAATGATTTTAAAGAAGAACTGGGGAAAGAGACAATAGAATTGTGTTTTTCTGTTCAATTATTTCATAGAACACGGCTCCATTTTTTAAAGCAAGGATAGGAGCTAAGGCCTTTCTGGCTTTGTTTGCTTTAGTACACAACTTTGTCTGGGTTGAGCATTCTGCAGATTGGCCCACTCACTCATTCAATTAATTCATTCATAAATGTTTATATTCCAATGAACTTTAAAAATAAATTGAGAGAACTTTATAAATGTATGTATAATACAAAAGAGTAAATATGCAATGTATTTATTTTTATGGAAAAAGAGGTTAAGGTAGCGATCTACAGTAATGCTGACAAAGCATATCCAGAATCCAACTGCAATGTGCTCATAGTGTGATATTGTTTTATGTGCTTTTTATTTCCCATAATCTTCAACAATCCTGTGAAATAGTTCTTATTACTCTAACAGATAGTAAGTGGCACATACAGTCGCCTCACTGTGAAATAACATAGACTGAAAACACTGGCAGATGGGTTCTTTCTGAATGAAGACAGAAAGAAAGAGGGGAGAGGAGGAAAGAACAAAGGAAGGAAGGGAGAATAGAAAAGGGAAGGAGAAAAAATGATAGAACACATCTCTCTGATAAACACGGGCTCTTTCTAAGAAGCTTTCAGTAAAGTTCCCATCCCTCGCCTTATCTGAACCACTCATGTTGCCGAAGGCACTTAGAGAAAGAAAGAAAAACCTGGGCCAGTGATGTGTGGGCAAGTCTCTAAGGAGAGCTCTGAGGAGGTAGGTTGTCTCTGAGGGAGTCTCTGAGTGCATCCCCCCCCCAGGCAGAGAGGTCTTGACCATGACAACATTCACATTCACTCCAGTAATATCACTCAGTTTGCTGTCAACCCAATGTCTCCTTAGCCCTCAGCCACAGACAAGGTCAACAGGTCCACCCAGCTAAGCTGATATTACTTCTTTCCTTAGCGCTCAGCCACGGAGTCCACCCAGCCAATCTGATGATATTTCTCTCCTTAGCCCTCAGCCACAGGGTCCACAGGGTCCACCCAGCCGATCTGATGTTACTTCAGTTAGGATGAAATATCCCACCTGCTCTCAGAACAGCTGCACAGCCCATGAGCTGCTGAATTGAACAGAGGGAGTAAAAGAGAAGACACTGAGAAGCCCTTCAAAATTTGGCTCAGGAAACAAAAAGATGACTTGCAGATGAGAGCAGAGGGTGGATAAGATTGCTGTTGCCCAGAGACAAAACGTAATGAGGGAGATTTGCCACTGTGGGCCTCGGGACTGGAACACTTCACATTTGTGAGACAGGAGTATGAGTCAGGGCTACGAGTCATTTCATCACAAGTTCCTCACTTGGTAGCAGGGTAGAGAAATAAGAGACAGCAGTTCTGTGTTGACAGTCACCATTTCTTTGCACACTGCAAACATTAAGCATTTAAGTCAAGTAGACCTTCGGGGACCTTCTCAAGCTCTGTTCCACACATGAAAGCAGGCAAGTAGTACTTTTCCCACAATCGTGGCTATATATATATTTGTATATGTAAATATATAGGACCATACCTTAGCTTGGTTTCCCTAAGGTCCTATGAGGGCCAAAATTTGTGAGGAAAGTGATTCTAAAATGCCTCAATAGAGAAATGAAAATGGGAAAGTAAAACAGGAAGGACCCTGCAGTGGACAGGTGAAAATGAACCCACTGGGCTCTGAAAACCCGAGCAAGAGAGCTGGGATATACCACTAATTGGCAGTTGTCTCTGGATGGATGCTCTCAAGGGTGTGAATTTTCTAAAATTTTCAGGTTGTGCCAGATGCAAACTAAAGCACCAAGTGCTCTCCTGCAGGAGGAGCCCCCCTCCCTCCTTCCTTCTCTGTTTCTTCCTCCCTTCTTCCTTCTCTCTCTTTCTCTTACGTGCTCTACCTTCCCCCTCCATCCCAGGATTCAAACAACATAGATGGTAGTATAAGGGTATGAACCCTACCACAGAAGCAGGCCTTTCTCATTGCACTTAATAGTATTTAACCATTTAGTAGAAAAAGTACCAAGGCTCTCCTCACCAGGGCAGAAAAAAAAGAAAACTTACTCTAAAAAGAGCAATTATTTAGTAAGTTGCTTTTCAATCAACCTCAGTGATATTAAGTCTTTTTCTTCTATTTATTTATTTATTTGCAGTGGACAGGGGCACTCCAGGGTCTCCACACTGCAAATGAACACCTCTCTAGCTTTACATGAGCAGCTGTGGAATTGAACCCAGGCCAGCAGACTTTGTAAGCAAGTATCTTTAACTGATGGGCTATCTCCAAAGCTCCAAGTCTTGTTATATAAATCATAAATGCTATTATAAAAACTTCAAACCACACAAGTCCAAAGTACAAAAAATAAAAACTGAAATAAAAATTATCTTCAATCACTCTAAGGAGCAAACCACCAACTGCTACTGAGCATAAATGAAAACAGTCACTACAGTGAAAACACAGCATACTAAATGGGGGGTGGGAGACTCACTGCCAACTATACATAAGACTGGTGATTAATATCTATAATATACAAAGAACTGAAAAAGTAAACACAAAAAAGCATGCAATCAATAAATGGGCTAATGATCTGAATACACAGTTCCGAAAAGAAATAGGCTCCAGTGAGCAAAGAGCTGCTGGGCTGGGGGAGCAAGCCACAGGCCAGGCTGATGTCAGGACAGGTACTGCTGTTCTGCTGCTCTCTGTGGTTATAGCGCAATGAGCAGTGCAACTCGGAAGCTCTTCCCACTGAGAGGGAAGAACCAGGCCTGGGAAAGCAAAGAAAATGACTCCTTTACAGCTAGTTGTCTCAACATCAATGAGGAAGAAGGCAGCTTCTTTGTAGAAACTGAAGAATTTAGGTGAATCTGCTCATTCCTCATTCCACATCTTAGGCAGTGATGGTCAGCCTTGATCAGAGTGACAGTGGGAGCCGGGTGAAAAGTGTGCACACTCCTGCTTACAGATCGGGGAACCATCCCACAGTTTCTGCTGACAGATGAAATAGTTTCCAAATTCCCTGCTCATAGCACTACTGACTCCTGCACGGCCTCCTAGGCTAAGCCTAGGTGTGTCTTCACACAGCTCTCAGCCCTGAACACACAGCCCTGGTCCCTCTGCCTCTGCCGTGTAGCTTGGACTAGCTAGCCTCAGACAGCCCCACGCTCCAGTCCTGGCAGAGTACATTCTACTGAACACACAGAATGAGTGAAATTGACCACATTTGGGGTATTTGGTTTTTTTCTGCTCAAATTCAAGGAAACTGCCAAAGCCCTGGGAATATTGTGCCAACTTCTCTGTACATTCCACCACCAGCCTAAGAATCAGTTCCATATTGACCACTAAGTGACAAGAGCTGAAGAACTTGTGTGAGGCATGGCTCCTGACCAGACAGGCCTGCTAAAGAATTACTGTAAATTTCCCTGAAGTGTCAAAGGACCACATGAAATTCTCCACTTCATTGCTTCACATGTTGCCACAAAGAGCTCAGGATATACAAAAAAGCAACAGTATAATTTCCTTCCCAACTTGACTTCCCATAATACTTATTGGCATCACATATTTTATCCCTCAATATAACTAAAGGATATTCTCTTTTATAGACATACAATATTTCTGGAAAAGTTTGAGCCATGAAATATGTGTAAAATATGAGGAATTTTGTGCCCACTAAAGAACCCTGGCCACTTTGTTAATTTAAGAACATAAAAATGTGCTTCACTTAAAAGTATCATTTACGCAAGTAATACTTATAAATCTCTATTGAGTTTGCTTTGAATGTTTTTAATTTTAGTTCAAATGCTCTACAAGACTCTGACTTTTAATGAATCTAAATCAATTAGTTTTTGAAAGCTAATGGAGAGAGACAGAGAGACAGAAAAAGGAAAATTACAAATAGAAGAAGTTATCATTAAGGCAAAACAAATGAAAATCACCTGTATTTGCTTACTGTACTAACTCAATATGAAAGATACTCAGTTTCAAAAGAGAATTTCAGAAAGATGGATGTGAGAAAAAAATAAGTGATATTCCTTCCAACTTCGCTCTTCAGATACCCCTCTATCTCCATGTTGCTTTCAAAGCTCTCCTGTTTGGCCATTCTCACTGACACTTCAATATCAGGATCTGAAAGCAGAAGTTGTGTGCAGGATGAAATAAGCTTCTTTACGTTTGTTTTTTACTTGTGAGTACATTTCCTTATTTAATAAGACCATTTTCAAATAAAATTTAAATTCACTCACATGTTATCAAAAAATGGAAGAAAGGACTCACACTGCAAAGAAAGTGCAGCCTATATTCCTACACAAAAACATATTCCTAATATCAGCATCTCTGGGTGAGGCCCATGTTAACAAGCTTTTATCTTCATTTTCTTTTTTCCAGTTTAGATTCTAATATTTGCAGCAACATGAATTAAGAAAACACCCTCTATTGTGATGAAGTCTTTCATTTTTATTTTTTCCATATTGTAACAGAAAAAAATGATAGTATTTCAAATCCTGCATTTTGACATGACTACATTCTCTTAGTGTTCTTTACCTTCTTTAGGATCAGTATGGAGGAAATAATTTAGGATGGTAGATCTAAGTATACCTTGATGTGCAAAATCGCTACATTCAGTGGTGAAGACCCTGGAGCAAGTAAAGACTCTTCTAGACTTCTGTTACCCGCCCTTTAATCCCAGCTGAAACTCAGGAGACAGAGGTGGGAGGATGGCCCTGTCATAGAGGCCACTCTGAGACTACACAGTGAATTCCAGGTCAGCCTGGCTAGAGAGGGACCCTGCCTTGAAAAACCAAAATAATAAAACTAACTTTGAATACTAAAGACATCCCTCTCCCCACAGTCATCATTGAAAGTTGTGGGTTCCCTAAGAAGTTCTGCTTACAACTAACATTACGTATACGTCAAGAAATTCTACTGTCTGATCAGATATGAGTTACCCCGTCAGTGTCCTCTTTTCAATGAAGGGAAAGGAGAAAGGGTGAAACAATCAGTCTCAATGGGAAACAGGTATAGACAGATGTTGCTGAAGACAGGGACACTGCTACTGCTACACAGCCATGTCGTTGAAATATTGCAAGGAGGCATGTGTTTGTTGTGAGGGAAGAAACCAGGATGCTCTAGTCTCTAACGAGAGGTCATGTGGCATCTCTGCCCGCAGTATTTAGGGTTAGAAATGTAATGTGATGTTTGTAGAAAATTAGAAGCTGGAATGAAGCTAAATATCTTGTCTTTCCCCCATTTTAAAAATGAAACTCATCTGTAATGTTTTAAGGTAGAGTCTCGCTCTAGCCCAGGCTGACCTGGAATTCACTATGTAATCTCAGGGTGGCCTCTAAGTCAGGGCCATCCTCCCACCTCTGTCTCCTGAGTGCTGGGATTAAAGGCCAGCAAAGAGGGGTGGGGCCTCTACCCAGTGCAAACAAACTCCAGATGCATGCCTCACTTTGTGCATCTGGCTTTATGTGGGTACTTGAGAATTGAACTCTGGTCAGTAGGCTTTGCAAGCAAGTGCCTGAATCGCTGACCCATCTCTCCAGCCCCCCTAATTTACAACTTTAACTAAAGTGTCATGCTGCCTTCTTACAGTCCCTTCGTAAGAGGAAGCTAGCCCCGTTTTTACCTGTCCAGGGCCTTATTTGTGAAAAACTTGTTCTATGTCTTAAAATATATTTTATCTGCAGCAGCTGGGAGTAATGTATACCAAAGAGCTAATTCAGACACTGACCTCACTGTCAAAGTATCTCTAAAATGCATATGAAGTCACTCAATGAAATGAATACACATCCTCAGCTGAACATAAAGACAGGAGGATGGGAACTTGTACAGTCAGTTAGTTCTAGGCCAGCCTAGGACAAATAGCAAGAACCTTTCTCAAAAGGGGAGGAAAAACACTCAGAAGAAAGCCTCCAGAATAGGAACTTCTGAGGGGCTGGAGAGATGGCTTAGTTGTTATGCATTTGCCCGCAAAGCAGAAGAACTCAAGTTTGATTCCCCAGTACCTATGTAAAGCCAGATGCAGAATAGGAACTTCTGGAGTTCTAAGAGCTTTAGCTAATGCTGAAGAAAGAGATGGTCCTTTCCTACTTAGTTGTTCAAAGACGTCCTCTGAGTACCCATACCTTTTACTGAAGATTGAGCACCACACTTTCAGTACTGTTTTCTTTTCCTTGCATCTTTAAGAGTAGTCACAACATGAACCCATTTTACATGTCTCATACTTTTTCAAAACACCTGTGAACCTGGTAAAGGCTCTCTAATTCATGCTAAAAACCTCAAAAACAATGCTGTATAAATTTTACATCTCTTCAGAAAGTCAAGAGGAATGAGCCCTCAAGCAAATAAGACATTCACTCAGATAGAGATATTGAATAAGTATGGGATACACACATTTGGAGCTCAGCCAAGAAGGACTGCATCCAAGATGTCTACCTGGACTTGTCAATCTAGGGCTAGGAGATAAAGTTATGAGAGGAATTGAGACCAATCGATGGAAAGCCAAAAGAAAGAGAAAGCCAAGGCAAAGGCTTAAAAGAACTGCAAACCCAAGTTGGCATGTATATGATGACAGGAAGCAAAAGCCTGTGACCAACATTAATGACAGGTAAAGTCACTTTTGAAAGCGAGGCTGGATTGGGTAGTAAAAGCTCAAGGGACTAGACAGAAAATAGATGTCATGCTGTGCTCAGGACATAGTGAAGACTGGTGATTAGCACCCTTGGGTGACATCCATCAGTTCAGAGTAGAAGACATCAAAGGAAGAGCAGCAAGCAGCAGAGAGAAGCTCCTGACACCCGACACAGAGCTTTCTACCACTGCCTGGTCATGTCATGTGCCACTCTGGGTACCAGGTTACTTACTGCTGATGGCATTCTAACCACTTCCTACTTGGCATCCTTGAACTTTTCACTGTCTGCACTCTAAGCCTACATTCTGGACCCTTTGGTATGTCTGTTTGTTGTATGGCAAATTTCCTCCACATTGAAAGGTATAAACAACTATTGTCAGCTTTACCAAAAGCATCTGGGTCAACTTACTAGAGAAAGTGTGGGGAGGGTCACCAGACGCCCACAGATTCAGGAGCCAACTGTGACCTCAGGGGGCACAAGGGTATATAGGAAACAAGGAGCTTCTGGAACAATGAGCTCCATCTAAGGTGGCTTCTCCATGGTTGGAGTCTCCATGCTCAGTAGGTAAGCCCTCACCCTGAGGCTGAGGAGCAGTGTCTGTGGGGGAATCCCAGTATAGTGAAGCCCACTGAAGCATTGCTTTGGGGTCTCATGCTCTGTGCATCTGCAGGGTAATTCTGAGGGTGAGCATCACTTTAGTGCTGACCATACTTCCAAAGGGGATAAAGAGCTTTAAAAGTGGCCACAGAATCTTCGTTGTGGTGGGGATGGTCTGGGATCCCCATGCTCTGTACTTAAGTCCTCACCCTGCAGCTGAGGGAAGAGCACCCCAGGAGTAACTGTGACACAGGAAGTTCTATCAAAGTGCTGCTATGGGGGACCCATGCTTCTGTAAGCAACCTCTCACCTGCTCCATAAGAAACCCCTAATAAACTCATTGGTTCACCAAAACTGAGTTTGGTGTACTCATCCTTTGGTTGGTTATTTGTGTCCTATCTGGGAGAGAAGATATGTGCTCGTGTCCCCCCAGGAAAAGCCTTTCCCACAACACTGTTGTAAGATGAACCACAGTCACTTCGTGAACACTTCCTAAATGGATTCAAGGCTGGATTGGCAAAGGTCTCCTAAACTGTGGAACAGAGAACTGCAAAGTCCCCCTTTTGGTAGGTATTTCCTTAGTCTACATGAGGAAGTCTTCTTTTGAGGTACCAAGGGGGTTGTACCACATCTGTATTTTTGCAGTAACCAGGGATAGCCTACTATCAAAATTGTGTGTCTGAAAGAACCTGGGGCTGCCAAGATATTTGCTGAGAAAAAAAAAAAGATCAGTTGTCGTCACTCCCCCAACTATCTTTCCCCACCTATAGAAATGACCAATGGGCTGTGCTTCACAGATACACACTGTCATAATCTCCCCAGTGTCACCCCAGAGACTCAGCTGTGCAGTTCATACAGTTTCCAAAGGGCCAGGAAAGAGCAGAAGGCACACCTTCAGGTTTATCTGTTTGGAGTCAGATTGCTCTGAAGACCTTCAGTGAGGTTGTTGCTGGAGTCTTTTTTTTATTCATTTTTCAAGCAGAGAGAGAGAGAGAGAGAGAGAGAGAGAGAGAGAGAGAGAGAGAGAGAGAGAGCGCACCAGGACCACCAACTTGTGGGTCTGGCTTATGTGGGTACTGGGGAATTGAACCCGGGGCCTTAGGCACTGGAGGCAAGTGCCTTAACTGCTGAGCCATCTCTCCAGCCCTGTTGCTGGAGTCTTAATGCTGCTCTAATACGTAGAAAGTCAACACTGGTAGAGAATAAACAGAAACTAGTTTCAATAGTGTGCGACCCTCATACCTTTGCAGCCAGCCGGCATTCCATCACCCTGATATTGAAATGAGATGTAGCTGCCTTGTTCATTTCCACACAACTGTTGGCAATCACAAATACTGCTCCACTCGGGAGTTTCACATCAGTTGCCCTCAGAGGACTAAATTCTATTAACTTGGCCTAATGGAAGAAAAATGATAGGATGAGATAATTATTAGGATTCAAAAAAGGTTTATACATTTATTTATCTTAATAAAGTTTTCTCCCAACACACACACACACACATTCATTCAAATATTATTTATTGTTATCTGGGCACTGCACTAGCACCAGAGATATGAAGGTGAAGAAACAGACACTGCCCTTCACTCACAGCGCCTACAACTGAGACAAGCGAGTTATGTTACAAGGGTAGCAAAGCACCACATGGAATGCAGACAGCACTGAAGAAACTCATCAGATAAGCTCAGTTTCCTCTCCTTTGAGAAAGGGAAGTCAAAGCCAGGCATGGTGGTGCACACTTTTAATCCCAGCACTCAGGGGGCAAAAGTAGGAGACCAGCCTGAGACTACATAGTGAATTCCAGTTCAGCCTGGGCTAGAGTGAGATCTTACCTTGAAACCTCCCCACAAAAAAAAAAGTAAATCAAAACTGAGTCATAAAGATGAGCACAGACATGGAAGAATAAAGAACTTCTCTATGTCCAGAGATGACAAACCATATGAAGCTCTGAGCACTGAAGCATGACTTAGAGCTTACAGCCTGGAAAGTGGGAGGTTAGGATGAAGGGTAGATGAGGGTCCAGGGGTGATACACCTTGTAAGTCCAAAGAACTTGGACTCAATTCAAACCCTACACCTAATTTACACTAACAACAGAACTCTTGTCATTGTATCTGCTTTCCAAGTCTCATCCAAAGTGCCCAATGTATTCTTGTAGTGTTAATTCAAATTTGCTCATGCTTCATGTCTTTGGCTTATAGAAATCAACAATAAAATTTCTTGATAAGGGGTCATCCAAGTTCTTAGAAAACAGATAAGCCTGTAGGAATCTGATCTAAAACTAAGAAATGTCTGCTTTTGTTTTAAAAGTGGACAGTTTATAGACAAGAACCAAAACCTCTGCCCTTTCCTGGAGGTGGTGATCACCAAGAGGAAGTGGCATCCAGCTAAGGAATTCATTCTTGGCTCACCATCAACGTTCTCTCTCCCACCACCAAAACCCCAAAAATGTTGAGAGAGAAAAATGATACCAAAGGGTAAATTACAAAAAGAGGGGTTGTTAATATGTGTGGTAAGAAAACTAACATTGTGTCCAAAGCCAATGTGAGATTATAAAAATGCCATGAGACAAAGTGATTTCTTTCAAGGGCAGGAAAGGAGGTACCAATAATGAAGCAATTGAGAAATCTCATTTCAACAACAGAGTCCGGGAAAAAACTTAAAAACACGAGGGAAATCAACATGAGGTTAAGGTAGAGGGCATTGATATGAGAGAGAAAATCAGCTAGTAGTCGCCTTGAGTTATAAAGCTGTCAGGAAAACGGAGCCTAACAGGATAGGGTGTCATGGCCAAGCAGGCTGGGATCTCAAGGCCTTCCCCTCCATGGTAATTTTCCCAAGTGAAGATTTCCAAATAGCTCAATGCCACTTACAGTTCCTTCCTCTGCAAGAAACGAGATGGACTGGTCCATGCCTCCTCCTTCGGTGCCAATGTAACGCTCGCTCTTGGCACAGATTTCAGCAAGTTCCACCTGGGAAGGCAAACATTTATTTGTACTGCAAGTGTAGTCATAACCTATTTCTCATTCAGAATGTCAAAAGTAGGTTTGATTTCTGGTGCCAACTCTGGCCAATTAAATAGTAAAGTTGCCCAGAGCATGGAAAGCCAATAGTAACTGCCCAGAGCATTGTTTTAACAAGGGTTCCAGACTGCCATTGAGCCCAGTATGAAAACATACCAAGATCAACTAACAACTGTGAGATGGGTCTGGAATGAAAGCAAGCCGCATGCTTCTTCAGTCCCTAAAGACTCCACCGGGTAGGAAGTTTCTCCCTATCTTTCTCTTTAATCCATCTTCCTCGCAGAAAATCTCCTGTGTGCCTTGGCTTCCCTTGTGTCTAGAAAGTAGAAAACTGGACAATTCTAATGTTTCTAGAGCCAAAGTAAGATCAAAATGGGGTCATAGTCTGAAACACAAAGTACCGTTAAAGGTAAGAATAAAACTCAACAGATAAAACTTTTTCCAACCATGAAGAAGACCAATGGATGAAAACAGATCTAACCCATACTGAAAATATTCTAGATACATCCAGGGCTTCCTTTTAGTTAATGAAATAAGTCTAAACTCAACTTGACATTTCAGTCTTCCAAACTCTGGGACCAATTTATATATATATAATTAAATTCTTTTATCATTCATTACCACAGATATATGTCTATTTGACCATCTCACACATATTTATACAACTTCATGCTACATCCTGTCTCCTCTTCCATGTAAATCCCATTGATATTCCATTTCCAGGCCACATACTGTGGGCAAGTCACTGGCTGTCCATTCAAATCTTCCCCATCATGGAGTCTTCCCGAAATACTGTGTCATCTAGTTACTCATTAATTCTTCTAAGATTTAACGCAGGCTTTGTTTCTAACTTGCTTAGATGTTCGTAGAGTAAGCATTCTGAAACACCAATACACCGTAGTCATCCCAAGCCTGCTTGCTGACCGACACCTCCTTCTCAGCGTGGTACACAAGGTATTTAAAGACTTACCTTTCCTCACTTCTCTAGCCTGCTCTTCCACCAGGTATGGCCACATGGAACTGACCAAGGGCTGCTTTTCCTCACCTCCAGTCCCTCTCACCTCCAAGTGCCTTTATCAGTGTGAATTTCCATCATATCACTCTTCTATTCCCCACTAGTCAACAAGTCAAGTTTCTTCTTCCTCTGGAGCTCAACCCCTATCCAAATTCACACATGTCATATATGCCCTCCTCTGTTCTCCCTACTTATAACTATTATAATTTTCGAGCCATGCTCTAAGTGTGGATTTACTTCTCTCTTCATCTACAAAGCTATGGAAATCCATGTACATCTACACCGGAGTCCACTTAACTAATAAGAGCTAGATCAGAGTTTTTATTGCTCGCCTTTCATTGTATCATTGTTTACATCTCTTCCCCTAGAAAACTGTGAGTCCTAGGAGAGATCAAATGTGTCTTTAGCACCCGCCGCCTCATGCAGTGCCAAGCATGTAGTAAATACTCAACAAGCACCTGCTGCTCTCCTTTTCTAGAAGAGTTGCCCGAAAGCAGCTGGCAGATGCTGCTAGTGTCATATTGCTTGGTCATGTGGACTCACTAGCATTAACTCTGCCTTGTGACATGTGGTAAACCTGGGATTTTGGCATCCAAGGCATTGCACATGGCCTGCTCATACTCAGTGGCCTGTCCATAAAAGGCACGTTAAAAATACATTAGCAACCAAAAGGTCAGAACACTTGAACAACGCAAAGAAACAGCATAGCCAGATGAGGCACTTCCTGCAGTGATCAGAGAGGGATTACGAGACCCAAGAGCCTACATCACTGTGACCCTAGCCGGGGTGAAACAGCCACATTTACCATGTAACAGGTAGGTGCCGAGTAGGCAAAGAATCTCTCCCTAACCTCTACCTAACCCATCATACAGAGGAGCACCATGGGATGTGGAAACACATCCTGGAAGAGGAGAAGCCAGGATGTGAACGTCATCTGTCTGATCCTAAAACCTATCTCCTCACACTGAACTTCAGCTGCTTCTGCCAAAATAGGAACAATGTAATATTTTTTCACTGTCTCAAGGTACCAAACTTCAATATTTTCCTTCTTAAGAGGAAAGAAATTAGAACATTGAGAAGCTTGTTTACTTTTTAAAGCTCTTAAAGTAAGGCTGAACCATTAAAGAGCATGACTCCCTCTCCCCCAGCAATGATTACTACCAATAGCTCTTCTGGGAGGAGTGGAGTGTCATGAGCCTCTCCCTATCCATGGTGGAATGTTCATGGCTCAATGTTAGGTAACCACAACTGTTGTGAGTTCCTGAGTGGAATGGCCATGTCATGCCCAGAAATCAGCATTCCATAACAGGACTCCACATCCTCACTTTTAAATATTCCGCACTGCCTCTTCTATACTCATCCCCAGGCTTGGTGGGAGTGGTGTAGATGTCACCTTTAGAGATGAACATGGAATTCACTTAATCTCAGCACTTTGGCATTTGGTCTGCGTTGACCTCTTTCGAAGGCAAAAAGAAATTTCTCTGAGACAGATTGATTATACTGTGGGTATAAAATGTAAATGAAGGCAGTATGAAAATCAGTCCACATACGTAAGACATAAAAACAGTAGAAGGTTCCCCCTAGGGCTTATGATCTCACCAACCCTGGGTTTTAGAACATGTTTACAGTACCTGTGAAACAGGTCAGGAAGTGGTTGGTTTGGCCAGGTGAGGTGTTGCATGCCTTTAATCCAAGCACTTGGAAGAAAGAGGTAGGAGGATCACTGTGAGTTTGAGGCCAGCCTGGCACTACAGAGTGAGCTCCAGGTTAGCCTCAGCTAGAGTGAGACCCTACCATGAAAATACAGAGAGAGAGAAAAAGAAAGGAAGGAAGGGAGGGAGGGAGGGAGGGAGGGAGGGAGGGAGGGGAAGGGAAGAAAAAAGAAGAGGAAAAAGAAAAAGTGGCTGATTATCCCTGCAAACAACCATAACACTAGTGCGCCAGTTGGTTCACCTTGCCTGACCAGGTGCTTGTGACGCCCATGGGGTCCACAACTGGGAAACACTGTGGATGATTTTTCTGACCCAACAGCCTGCACAGCACATTCCAGCATGTGAAAGCTAGCCAGAGTGAGGGGTCTTTCAGCTCAGTTCCAACTTCATTTCGCTAGGTCCTGCATCCAGTGCATATGGTGTCTTCAGCAATAGGAACTTGCCATCTGGATATGGTGGACAATCAAAAATAACAGCAATAACCTGTGGTCTCCTTACCAATAATTCACAGAGATGAATTTCAGTCCTAGCATGAGGATTTTCATTTAATAAACCATGACTTCAAAAAACGTTACCTAGACTTTTAGGGTAACTTTGTTCAATTTTTTTAAATTTATATTTTTAATTATCTTACAAAGTAGTAGTTTCCTATGGCTTTGTCAAACACTCTTGGTATCTGTTAATTTTTCTAAAACATATCCTCTATACTACTCCCCCCTCTATGTTCATATCACATATGTTCTATGACTCCTCCTTAAAAACACTTCCTCCCACTCCATCTAGTACCCCTTTCTAAGGCCCTGGTCTAGACAGATACTCACCCTAAAACACACAAATCTGAAAATTGAAGCTAGTGTCCATGCATGAGAGAGAACATGCAGCATTTGTCTTTCTGGGCCTGGGTTACTTCACTAAGTATATAGCATTATCCAGTTTTATCCATTTTCCTGAAAAGCCCATAATTTCACTTTTCTTTGCAAATAAATAGAACTCAATTGGTTTGAAGTCTATATTGCCAAGCCATGTCTGATTTATTCCTTGTTCTGTTTTCTTGGAATACCCTTTCCATACTTTCATCCTAAGACAACCACTAACTCTAAGGGTGAAGTACGTTGACGACAGCAAAGAAAAAAAATCATCTTGTTTTCTCATCCAATCTGCTAGTCTTCTTTTGATTGGGAAAGTGACACTATTAATACTAAATTCTTATTGAAGGGTGTTTATTAATTAATTGCTATTGATGTTCTGTTGTTTGGTATTATCTTGGTTCCCTTTTGCTTAACAACTGTCCTAGTATCATGAAAAGTTATTCTTATTCCTTAAATTATTACTGACAGTTTTATCGGGCATAGAAGTCTTGCTTAGCAGCTGTGACCCTTCAGAACTTGAAATACATTGTTCCAAGGCCTTCTGGCTTTTAGAGTTTCCATTGCAAAATCCGTTGTTGTTCTACAACTATAATATGATGGGTGGAGTTTCTTTTCTAGTCCTATTTAGTGTTCTGAATGCCTCATACCTGGATGCGTATCTCTTTCCCTAGATCTGGGGAAATTAATGCCATGATTATGTTGAAAATATTTTCCATGCTCTTGGCATGGAGATATTCTCCTTCTTCTAGGCCTTTATTTCAGATTTGGTCTTTTCATGGTATCCCAAAAATCCTGCAAATTCCATTCATACTTTTTTTTTGAGGGGGAAAAACTTTAATGAAGTGAAATCAGTCAGAAGTACAAGTGAAATTTACAAAGTAAAAGTAATAGAATCACCAACTTTATGGAAAAGTGTTGGTATAAGTGAAAGTTAGGTTATGGATTAAAAATAATAAAGATACTAAAATACCTGGCTTGAGGAGAGCTGGCAGGAAATGACTCAATAAGTTGCCTTGACTTATATTTTTGATAAAGATATTTTGGGCTTTCAAAGTGGTCTAGCATGACACACCTGCAGGCTTCTGGCTGGCTCTCCTGTCACAAGCATGTTGCTGGGCTGCAGTTGACAGGTGAACTTAGGATACAAATTCAGATTTCAGACACTTTTAGAAAATTTGGTTCAGGGTTCTTGTACACTCATTTTTTTTAAGTATAGAAACTATTAACAGAAAAGATCTATAGACTCATTTCTTCATACATACATTGAGTAACTAATGATAAATTATCCATTCATACTTTTAAAAATAATTATTATCTTTGACTGAATGTGCCTTGCCTTCAAGCCTCATACTGTATCCTCCCCTGATCTATTCTATTGGTGAGGCTTTCCACTGAACTTGACATTTGGCTTGCTGAATTTGCCAATTACAGCATCATTTCAATTTGGTTTTTCTTCATTATTCTCTTTATTTAATTCCATTTTCTTATCTTGCATTCACTTCTTTATTTACCGCTGCTATTTGTTTGTGATATCTAAGAATGCATTATAGATGCTTTCATGTCTTTGACTGTATCTGACATCATTGTTTTGAATTCTTTGTCTAAAATTTTGTTTAAGGCTCTCTCATATAAATGCTATTTCAGAAAGAAGGAAATGCAGGCTCAAAACTCAATAAACCAACCCAAGCAAAGACTTGAAGACAAGCGTCATGGAACAGAGGTGAGGGCCAGAAACTGGGATCTGGTGAGCAGATGGAGTGTAATTAGGGCAAGCAATGAAGTTGACAATAAGATCACTCTAAGCTATAGCCCAAGATGCACTTTTGAGTCATCACAATTTCATTTTACTTTCTCCAAGAGAGAGAAAGAAATTCTACCTGCCTGAACTGGATGGTCCTAGACTCGCCAGGGCTTCTTTCCTATCGTCCACCTCATAACGCTACACTTTATCCCTAAGGGAAGAGGGATTTGGGAGTTTGGGTCAGGAATCCAAAATTCAGGAGCCTAAAAAAAACTTCCCTCCTTACAAATGTCTCACAAGTACAATTAACTGAATCCCTCTCATCATTTAAAGTCTAAGAAATAAATCACCGGATGAGGCAACAAACACACACACACAAGGTAACTATTATTAGGAATTTGGGAAATACTGCAATTTTAAAAAAAAACAACATAATTGTGGGAAGACAGTCGGGGCAGTAGACAGAAGGGCCAGACTGATAGAATCAGACAAGAATATGACCCAAGTCACTGCTACTGAACACCAGGGGGGCCTCCAGTGCCTGTGGTGACTGCTGCTGCCACTTCCTTGGCTGGCAGGTTGATTGTTTTGGCTCTGACCTTCCAAAAAACACTCAATAATGAAGATAATAAGGGATGGGTGGCAGGCCTACAATCTCTGTGGTTTGGCAAATGGGTCTTGGAACTGCACAAGCCTTCCCAGGAGACGTTCAGCTCTATGGGGAGGGCTCTCCTTACTGTGTTTTCAGCAACACAGTCCTGCCCCACCCTTGAGAACCAAATTGCAGGAAGTTTGTAAAATCTAGACCCTCAAGGATAAAGAAGAGAGGAATCACTCAGTAATTATTTGCTGCTCTCTCCCAGATCAATAAATTATAATTATAACTCCACCCATCATATTAACATCTGATCATTTTCCCAATATGATCTAATAATACAGATCTGAACTAAAGAGAAAATTCACCTCTGTTGAACAACTATTTGAATTAAAAATACATAAATATCTCAGCATGACCCAATTCAACCTAATGTCTCTTCTTCGGAATTGGGATGATTCTACTATTTTGATCATGAAACCAATAAAACTTTGTTTTCTTTTTCTTTCTCTTTTTTTTTTTTTTTTTTGCTTTGGCTACTAGGGAAATAACACAGTATGTTTTTAATTCCTCTTTTCTTTGCCTGAGTTTTCTACTTCTACTTCTAATTTTTTTAATTTATTGAATATATATATTCCTGGCTGTCTAATTCATAGACTTCTGTTAAAAGAAAGCAAGCACATGTCAGTATGAATAATGGAAAATTTTGGAACATAGACATCGGGTTAAATAATGATGCTGAGAGGCAATGAGAAACGAGAATCTATCCTAAGTAAGAGTGGTGAGGAGGACTGGCAACTTTCCAGCTGGGTCTAATAGGAGCCAGGAGGTCACTGGGGCCAGTCATAAAGGTACTACCTATAGACCCCACTTACATTCACCTCTGTCTTCCTCTCTTTCCTTCTTCCTCTCCTCCTTTCTCCTTCAGCATCTTTCCCCCCTCTCTCTCCCCTCTCTCCCCCTCCCCTTCCTGTCCCATGGAGTGAGCCTCCTCTTCCTTTCTTCATCCACAAACACCTTCGCGCTGCCAAAATGCACTCCACCCGTAGAGCCAAGAATCCATGGGCTGAACCTTCTAAAACCACAAGTAAGTCTTTCCTCCCTGAGGCTGTTCTCTCAGGTATTTGGTCAGAGTGTTGACAACACTGACTAATAACTCATCCTGTGGGATCCAAGAAGCTTTGGACATTGGTATGTTCTACAACAGATACCAAGACAGGTAGAGGAAGCTCACCTGAAGACAGAGATGAGTGAAACATAAGCAAAAGAGGAAGCAAGGCAAGTAACAGAGGAAATTTTAATATTCGGGGTCCTGAAACCCAGCTGTATTAAACTGTAGATGGCTGTAGTCTTTCCCCTGTACTGTGGGCTTTACAACTCCTCCCAACAAATGATGGATTCTATTTCTACACCTTTGAATCCGGAATATGGGTTGCTTTGATCAACTGAGATAATGCACGTGGGACACAGAGACTAGAAAAGCATCTGTAAGGGCTGGGGTGGAGTTCATGCCTAAGTAGCACAAGAAACCGACTTGAATCCACAGAATGAAAAAGGGAGCAGGGAAGGAAGGAGGGATGGAGAGTTGATATAAGTAATGCCCTGCTCTAAGTTACTCCATATTGTGTAAAACATGAATTTTTGAGACTGTGCCTTGTTCTATGATGGTCAATTGTGCAAACAGTTTTTGACCGCATTTTGAGAGTTGAGGATAACTGCACCTGGGTGGACACAGGAACAGTATCTGTCTGGCACCACCCATATGGCATAGACCAAAAAATTATTCATTTCTGGGAGTAGACATGGTACCCTACTATAAATTTATCAGGGTAAACTGGGATGTAAACAGGCTTCTTAAAATCATATCAAGAAAACAAGGCACAAAAAACTTACTGGACACATCAGATCAAGGACCCCATAAAGGAGTAGATACCGAGCACCAATAGGCCCATCAAAGAACTGCAGGCCGTCCTAGGAGCTGCAGCTTGGCTCAAGTCTCTGCTGTTGACACAGCTTATTCAATTGCCCATCTGTTTGCCTGTCCATCCAGCCACCTGTTCTGGAACCAGGCTTTTCCTTCATTTAGCCTCGCTCCTGCAGCTCAGCTATATGACATTGTAGCCTGAAGCTATGGCCAGCAACCAGCAGGTACAGCAGCTTTTCCAGCTTCTCTTCCAGTAGGTTTAAGTTTGGCTACTTAACAGCACAGAGACTTTTGCATCTCTGTTTTACTGGCCCCTGGTTCTCTTTGAAACTCTTTGCCTCTTTAACCCTTTGTACTCCGTAGCCATTCTGTAACCTATTCTCTCTCTCTCTCTCTCTCTTTCTGATGTTCTAATCTGTTTTTTCCTCCTTACTCTTTCCTTGTAATTTTTCCTTCCCCAAAGTACACATATTAGACTGGTTTGCAAGGTCTCTATGCCTCAGCCTCCTGAGAGACAGGAATATTCTATTTATCTCATAGCTTCTTTACTTCTCTCTCTCTCTTTACCTTTAGCCAAAATTCCCTCCTCCTCCGTCCAGCATTTTAGCCACTACAGCTTCCCTTCTATATATATATATATATATAAATGCTTCTGACCTCTACTTTCTCTACATCATCCCAATATCAATCACTAGTCATTGTGTTTATTCTTTCTTTTTCTTTCCTCTCACCCCATCACTAATGTAATGGTACATATAATACTATCGAAGTTCCCTTGCTACCTAAAATGATTAGCACTTAACTGCGTTTAGTTGCCCACCGAAACTAGATGGTAAGTCCCTACTGCTCAAAGATCCCACATTCTTAAGTTGCAGGAAATAGAGAAATCTGGCTGGAATGCCCTGGAAGATTCCTGTGTGCTGATTACCTTTCACAGTGCTAGAAGGTACTCTGCAGGAGAAAAACCATCCATAGTCTTACCTAGCTGTAGACCCTGTGTCCTCCACAACCGACCTGCCAGGCAAGATATGCCCTCTGCTACATAACCTATTTCTTTATTATGCTAAATGGGCAGGTTATCACACTCCCTTCTAAACGTTCATGTTGTGTTCACAGATTAATGTAATCACAGAAGTTTCTTTGTAGGTTGGCAGAGGTTGATGCAGCGACACACAGTTGGTTAAAGTGCTGAGAATATGTGACTGTTGTGTGCTCAGCCTTAGACAGGACTTATATACAACCTCCTCCAAGCGATAGGGAACATCACTGAAAAGGGGACAGAAAGGTAAGATCCAGGGGATTGGAAGGAGTATTGTGGAATGCTGTCTTCTGGACAAGAAATGGTAATTTTACTCATGAACTCACAACAGCTTTGGTTTCCTGCACAAGACAGAGTTTGTCCACACTCCATCATGGATGGAGGCAGCCTCACAAAGACACACTCCTCCCAGAGGAGCTACTGGCAGTTAATAATGGCTAGGAGAGGCAGTCAACTTGTGCAACAGTAGTGCAGCCACTAGTAAATTGCCTATAGTCCAGTAAATAACCCCCACCCATACATATGCACGCAACCTTAATTTCAGTTAGTCACAAAATGAAACAGACACAAAAGTAGGAAGGGGATTCATTGGTAAGAAAAGAGAAAAAGAAGGTTTAGCAGGAGGGAGTAGGGGAGAAAATAGGATAGTTGGGGGGTTTTATTAGTTACCTCTGTCATTGCCAAAAACTTGACAAAAGCAACATAAGAAGGGTCTATTTCAGTTTACAGTTAAAGGTTACAATCCATCATGGATGGAATGTCATGACTGAAGGAGCTTGAAGGACCTCGTCATATTACATCCACAGTTTGGAAGGAGAGAGTGATGAATGCTGGTACTCAGCCGCCTTTCTCTTTTCTATATAGAATGATGCCACCCATAGTTACAGTAGGTCTTCCCAACTCAAATTAACCTAGTCTAGATAATCCCTCACAGGTATATTCAGAGGCTAACCTAGTCTAGATAATCTCCCA
Organism: Zapus hudsonius; assembly: GCA_004024765.1. Lineage (NCBI taxonomy): Eukaryota > Metazoa > Chordata > Mammalia > Rodentia > Dipodidae > Zapus > Zapus hudsonius. The sequence goes on from PVHP010001094.1 coordinate 78,262, forward strand.
GAGGAAGGCCAGAGGCTAGTTTCCTAGATGAGTCTAGAGCTTATGAAGTTAAGCATCAATATAAATCATCACAGAGATTAACATGATCAAAATACATTGTGTAAATGTATGAAATTATCAAAAATAAAATTAAAGGAAAAGAGTGAATCTGGTTTCTACATATTTCTGGCTTCCTACCTTGTTGTGTGATCTTCCACACACACCCACCAGATGTGGTCTGCCATGCACCCAGCAGCCAGCAGGGCCTGATCAGGGCTGAGCATGTGCTGATGCCCTGCTTAAGTCTCCAGAATGATGAGCTAAATAATCTCTTTCTAATGAACCCAGGATTGCATATTTTTTAATAGCAACAGAACACGATTCTAGGCACATACATTTTACCAGGCTCTCCATGACCTTCTCCTCTGTACTGTATCAGTTTTTAGCCAATGAGTGCTGTCAAATTAAGAATCCGTTTATCATTTCACAAGACCCCTGCTTCTTGCTTTGACCATACGTTCCTATTCTGTTTTGATTCCATAATCTGTGATCCAATTGTGATGGTTAAATTTTGTCAACTTGACCTTTTTAGTAAACTTGGGTGGGTTTCTGATGTTGTTCACAGGAAAGCAGCCCTCTCAGTTGGGGGCAGGATGTAAGGAGGCTTAGGGGAGCTAAAAATGAACATCCTGGGGAGGCAGTGCAGGAAGAAAATTCTAGAGACTTGGGGAATCAACAAGTCTGAGATAGGGCTGTAAAACCACACCCTAAGGCTATATAAAGGGAAAGAAATTTCTCTCTTCCCCCCTGCCTGTTTGCTGTTTGCTGGTGTATGGTATTAGTGATGGGTTTCTCTCTCTGCTTAGACTTGTGAAAGGGGGCCAGCCTCTTTTGTCATTATAGAACTTCCCCTGGATCTGTAACTTCAATAAATCCCTTCCTCCCATAAACTGTGCCCGGTGGTATGTGGCTGACTGACTATGACACCTATCAAAGTGAAGTAAATTTCTCAATACATCTTGTTTGCTGTCTATAATCTATAGAAATACCCTTCCATCTGCATTTAGTCAACAAACATTTTTGAAGTGTCAAATGTCATGAGGCATTGTTATAGTTTCTGAGGCAACAGCAAGGGGAGAAAACAGCCTAGACCTGTAAAGTCCTCTTACCTTGTAATTCTTCTAGGACTTGGACTAAATTCAAGCAGTGTTTTTTGATTTTTTTTTCTGGAAAACTTTTCTTGGCTTCTTGGAATCTGAGTTATACACTCTAGCTTTCTATTTAATTCAAGCCCCTGTCACTATTGCACAGTAATCACATCATGTGAGTTTTCTCGTCTGCAAAAGTGGCAACTATAACTATCCACTTCATTGGATCATTGTAAGGATTTGTTAAGCCTAGCACAGAATTAGTGCATAGTAAACATTAGCTGTAATTATTGACCAGTCAAAAACTAATGTCCCGGCCCATCAGGACTATACAAATCTATTAACCTTCCTCTCAATTTGAATGTCCATGTACCAAAGTGTCTGATTAAATGTCACTTCTTCAGAAAGACTTCCTCTCACCTCCCCGAAAGAACCTCACCACCCTACTGTTCCCCATCTCTCTCGTTGCTCTTGCTTCAAGGCAATTAGCAACCTTATGTCATCTTTTCATTTATTTGTTTTCTATCTCCCTTCCTTCCTCATTCAAACTTAAGCTCCCAGAGACTTCACTATATAGTCATTGCTCTAGCCTGGGTCTTGAACACTGACTAGAACAATGTAGAAGTTCTATAAAAAAGTAACGAAATCACATGCCAACCAAATGTGGTTACTTGAATCTCAGCAAAGAGAGTACAGAGATTTTATTTTCCTCATAATACTCAAAATGACAGTGAGCCCAACCATTAACATCATGAATTTGATTTACATCCTCGAATGTTTTACAATGAGAGTATATTGATTTTATAATAATACAAATAATTTTAAGGACTTTATAATCATTCTTGATAAGACCAAGGAAAACCTTAAATTTAATCTATTTTTATCTATTCAAGATGGTTAACTATGTTTCCACCTCTACCCAGCTTTGGGAACCCCTCAAAGATGAAGTTCACACTTGGAAGCTATATTCTCATTCTCATTAAGTTTTAGTCAATATTTATAATTTTTGCTTACATGCCATGATTAGAAATATTTAATTGACTTTCAATTTCTTATCACTAAGCAAAAAAAATGAAAAAGCCCTCACTATTTGTCATGGTTTGATCCTGGTGTTCCCCACAAACAAATGAATGTGTTCTCAGTGATCAATCCTCAGCTGATGGCAGTTCGGAAATTAGAACCTCGCTAGAGCTCTGTTGTTGGGGGTAAGCTTATGGGGTTATAAGCCAGCTTCCCCTTGCCAGTATTTGGCACACCTTCCTGCTGCTGTTTCCAGTGCTGTGGCGGAGGTGATGTCCACCCCTCTGCTCATGCCATTGTTTTCCCTGCCAGGATGGAGTCTCCCCTCGAGTCTGTAAGCCAAATAAACCCTTTTCCTCCACAAGCCGCTTTTGTTTGGGTTCTTTCTGCGCAGCAACTAGAAAGCTGACCGCAACACTATTCTACTTTACATTCTCCTTTTAACAGCTATCGAAAGCCTATCTCCAGAGAGAAAATCAGTCTAAAAGAATGGCTTGAACCTGGGAGCCAGTGCTGTTAGCACCTCCTGTGCAGAGGCTCTTCTTTCTGCTTGGAGTGATGTCAGGATGTTCAAGGGCGGGGTACAAGGCCTACAAAATATTCTAATACCACTGTTATGATAATTTTGCTAGTTCACAGGTTGGGATTAATGAGGCAGACTTATTTAAACAAAGTCTGTTTAAGCAGTGAAGAGAAACTGGGAACCTTGCACAGTGGCTTACATCTAAGGACATTTTTGTCATCCATTCTGTGAGAGTCCAACAAATCAGAACAGACCTGAGCACTGGAACACTCCTCCTCAGTAATGTGAATACAGGAAAATAACCCTTGGGTTAAGTCTAATCGCCACATTGCATGCTCTCAAATAAAAGCCAAAATAATTATTTATGATGCCACCAGGAAATTTTCATTTTGCAAATAAGAACTTTTTTCTCTTAGCTCATGCAGGTATCAGACTGCATGGTTCATATTGGTTGTGACTTGGGCAAGAATTCCAAAAGCTTAGAAACCCTGCAGTGGTCTGGGGGGAGCATCTTTGTGATACAACATGCGAAGGGCCAGAGTGAAACTGCAGGTCGAATTGACACAGGCTAAGGAGCTTTCAGAAAAGACAAGGAATTCTATTAAGCATGTTCCATCTCTACACACCTAAGCCACTGTTCCCAGTCAGCCATGTCACAAAAGCACAACAGTGACACAAAGGCTCCAGAGCTGCAGAGCGAGCAAGCACATGTGAACACAACTCACTATCCATCCCTGTCCTGATGCTGAGGCCTCAACTTCATAAGCAAAGGCCTGCACTGTTTATCTTTCCTTTCCTATAATACATTGACCACATGACTACAGAGCCTAAACGACCAACTTCTATCAACACCAACCCCCTGGAAAGTTAATACACGTAAGAAAGCATGGAGATGGCAGGCAGCCCTCTGTCCTTCTCAGGGCATCACACTAAATCCACCTATGCCCTGCAGAAGCTCTCTCACCCAACATTCATCCATCCTGGCTCAGCAGCCTTTTTACAGATATATATACTACCAACCAATCTTTAGATGTAGCCTAAAGCCTTAAAGAATTAAGCCTTGTAGTATAAACTCCTTAAATGATTACAATAATTAGAGATAGCAGACACGTGTAAATATTTGTGAGTCAAACCAAATGTGTGTTGCTTAGTATTTTCTTTGGAGCCTGCCCATGTCATTACACTGAAATATGATATATACAAAACCTGAGTGACTGCAAGTGAAATAACGTGACCCTATACACATTGTGACAGTTTAGAATTACATTTGCTTTGGTTGTTTTTATGTTAGACATCTTAGTTTATTCCAAGTTTAGTACATTTTGTTTCCTAAACAAAACAATGAAGGAAAACTAGAAATGCTTTAGTAATGTAACAATGAATTTAAATTCCTTTAAAAAGCTAAGAATTTGACATTTTTAAACAATTGGCATTTTCATGAAGTCAACAAACATGCATTAAGCATTATATTTATTAAAGCACAGAATAACCAAGTAACTGTATGTATCATCAATTTAAATAATTTTCATAACTGTTAATAATAAAAAACCCACCTTTATAAAAAGAAATTTGCCTCACATACCTGAACAGACATTCCTTTGGATAGGCAGAAAATTTCTACTTATTTCTATTTTCTCTCTCTCTCTCTCTTGTTAACATTTTTGTTTTTGTCATTTGTTTGTCTGCCTCAGCCTCCAAAGTAGCTTTATCACTGGCCTGTGCCACCAGGGCCTGGCTCTGTGTTTGTAAAAACTTAAGTACAATTGGAGAAAGAGAAACCATATGATAATATTATATGACTCACTTAGAATGATATCCTCTATGGGAGTGAGGATTAGTTTCAATCCAATAACAAGGCAACTTTCTGGACAAATCCAAATTGAGGATTTTGACCAAAAAAAAAAAAAAAGTTAACCAAGACTGTCCAATATCATAACACAGTAAAAAAGATAGAGAAACTTCTAAAATAAAGGAAACTAAAGAAACACAACAGTTAAATGCAATAAATGATCTTTGAATAAAATGTGGATCAAAAAAAAGTTAAAGAAGGAAGGAAAGAACAGAGGGGAGGGAACAGGAAAAGGGTTGTAAAGGATGTTATTATTATTAAGTTTACTAGGAAATTTGAATATGGACTGTACATTAGCTAATACTATTATATCATTATTAAATTTTCCAAGCATGACAATTACATTGTGGTTATGTCGAAGCCTTACTCTGAGCAGAGGCATACTGAAGTATTTAGGGTAATGGCTGCAATTAACTCTCAAATAGTTCAGGAAAAAAATTTGAAAAAAAAAAAGAGAGAAAGCAAATGTGACAGAATGTTTACATGGCTCTAGGAGAATGGCATATAAACGTTTATGACTTGTTTTTACAAATTTTATATATGCTTGGAAATTTTTCATGAAAAATTAAGGAAAAATTTAAGTGCTACATTAGCAATTTGTTTGTGTGGGCAGGTATTCATGTCTGATTTACCATTATTGTGAACAAGTAACAATTTTATTCCAAAAGTAGAAACAAATCAATGAAAGCTTCCAAACACAAAGGCATTAAAACATAGATTTCTATGGATTATTCATAAAGAAATTACATCTTTTAAATTTTATGGATAAATTTTTAATCTTATCAAATTCTCTTGTCTAATTTTTTCTGCTTTACCACCAAATTTAACCATTACAACCTTATTTGAAGAATTAAAATATTCATAAAAACCGATAATAATTATAATTTTAAACCATAAACTGACTATTAATACAACTTCAGTTGTAGACATTGAAAGCAGCATTTTTTATCTCTGCACAGTGAAGAGCCCTTCATAGATGGGACAGTCTTGGCTGACTGTTTTATAAGACAATAATGATTTTATTAGAAAAAGAAACGTTACTTAGATATTTTCTGAATGTCCTATAGTCCCAGGAAACAAAACCAATTTTACCTTCTCTGTAACTAACTTACATTATAGGACATGTTAGATCTTGGTACCTACCCATAAAGTTCTACAGGCCCTGCTTCTACGTAATTTAAATAGTCAAAATTTATAGCTATTAACAGTCTAGAATAAAAACAATAGTCTAAAATGGCTTCTTTTGTGAGATATTAGCCAAGATCTTTGAAGCAACTGTATTTTTTTGCATATTGAAGGGAATATAATCGGCATATTTGCCAAAAAGTAATGGGTGATACTCGTTGTAATCTATGTCAATAAAAGCCAGGCCTCCAGACCAGACCGGTGCTGAGGTGAAGCAGGACCCATAGTGTGCATGGAGCATCCTGGGTTTCTGGAAGATGAACCTTACAAACTCTCTTGTACATATTATGAAATGAAATAAAATGATGAAATGAATAATGAAATGGGATACCTATTCTTGCTTTCACTCTTGCGCCAAGAAGTTATGATGTTCCATGGGAAAGAGTTCAATTACAGATAAAGATGTTCACAGGGTAAATTATTTTAACATGTCGGTTGGCATGTTGACAGAGTGGGAAGGCTACATGTAGAATGAAACTTCAGAAAATGTGAACTTTGTCAACCGGGTACCCAGAAAACAACTCTTTCTGCTCTGAAGGATTTATTCTTTAAGCGATTAATTTTTGGAGAAAATTAACAAGAAAAACAATAGGAAGTCTTGCTTTCACATCACTCATTTCAGTCATTTATTGTGGAATCCCTTGTCACATAACAGTGAATTATGGCTACATAAATATGACGAACTTGTGAGATAAGAACTGAAAGCCATAAATTGTATCACACTAGAGACAACAGAATATAACTGGATCATAAAATAAAAATACTGGCAATCATCCAGTGTCAAGGGCGGGAGACTTGGCTGGCTCCAGAAGGAACGTCACAATTCAGTGCTTATGAAGCAATAACTTGATTGGAAAACCAAGTAGGTCCAATTTTCTTCTCTGATTTTGTTTACTCCCCAGATGTGAATGCTGTCACCGAGTAATGACCATCTTCCACTCCCTAGGCCATGTGAGGGAAATGGAACTCTGGCTCCTGGTGTCAACTCCAGGCAGAACTCCCATGGGAATCGCAAGGGAAACACGACCCAAAGTTTGGAAGTCCACAGGAAGATTCCAGTCCAGGAACAGAGAAGGCTGCCCTAGAGCTTCCATTGCACTGAATGTCACTCCAAAAAAAGTAGGAGAAGCCCACCATGGCAGCCTAGGAATGTCACATTCACTATGGCTCTGTGCCAGCAAGATGACAGGATCAGTGGAGTATTATCAGTCCCCCTCAAGAACAAAATTTTTCAGGCCAGCAAGGTGGATGTTATCAGAGAAGAAAGCTCTAAAATAGCTAATAGTGAAATGCTGAATAGTATATTTCGGCTTAAATGTCACTGCTTGCACTCTCATTAGCTTCCCACACCAATCCTCAGCTTTAAGCTATGATGTTTTCTCTTACAAAAGTCTCTTGGTCTTGCATAAATAACTTGAATTCTTCCTTCTCGAAGTCATTCTTCATTATTTCTAGGCTTCACTGTCCTTAAATAAACGAATCCCATGTGAAAGTGTCTTGCCTATTTATGTGGCTAGTCTGCCCGTCTCACTCACCTGGAATATAAACTCCTGTCTAAATTGGGGTTCTGGACAGTCCTTATTGCAGAGTTGAACAAAGGAATGAAAAATAAAGTTCTTCCCATTATCCTTACTCATTTGGGTTCATGGTACCTCTCTGAATCTCACGGTTAGAAAGATACTAAAAAAAGGCTTCCATTGAAACTACCAACGTTTTAGGAGCCCAGAATGCTTTATCTGAAGGAAAAATCTACCATTTAATTGGAATGAAAATACAGATTGCTTGTTACTATTATTAGCATCATTTTTATCACTATCATCATTGTACCTTACTTAGACCCTATACTTTATTTACATTATCACCACAACAAAGTTACCAAAATTACTATCCCAATTTTGCCAAGAAACATTTTCAGAAAGGTCAAGTAATGCATTCAAGAAAGAAAAGCTCTGAGCACTGTCTGGTTGACATTGAGGTCCTAATCTTTCACCATATCACACCATGAATCGGGATGAATTAATTCCATCCCTCAGTCTTTATGAGCAGACCAAGCCCACAGTCCTATCTCTTGATGCCTTACCAGCTCTGCTATTACAATGTTAAGCTATATCCACACACCCAAATTTCCAAACAACCTCCACCAGAACTTCTAAGTTGTCATATATATAATATCAAAGGAAAACTTAACTTTTAAAATGCACCTTTCCTTTGAACAGTCATTCTAAGGATATCTCGGTAAAATATTATTAAGTTACTTTTATATACCTATATTACTTTTATAAATGCATTATTTTCTAAGTCTCATTTCCTAGCATTATCACTGACTATCTGATCCAAATTTCTTATTTTCATAATCATCAAAGGCTTTTAGAATAATTGAATCAGAAAAGGTCATAATACGCTAGCTTAAACACTTACCAACTCTGAACAGTGTCAATAAATTACTCAAAGTGCTTTTAAGAGAATAAGCAACTAAAAATTTAATAGGAAAATGCTCAAAAGAGAAAATAAAATTTATGTCTACAAAGACTAACCAAAAAAAATTAAATTTGAGAAATGGGAAAATTTGATAAATGAGACTTTCTTAGATTTCTCAAAGATAATAAATTAAACACAAACGTTTTCAAGGGATGTGGGTATTTGCAAATTAGGTCAATGTGCTTAGTTTTTTTTAATTATTACAAAAAGTTTTTAATTAATGCAGGCTTGTTACAATACCATTAGACTTGATAGTAGCAGCGTATCCAAGCATGAGACCGTTTCAGCATTATGTTCATGTGGAAATGCATTTATTGAGCTTAAATTTCATTAACTTGAGGACTATAAGTTTGGAAAAGACTTCTAACCCCTTTTCCCTAAGTATTTGAGGTGATGCATATGTTAACTAGCTTGATTGAATTATTCCTCATTGTAGTCATGAATGGACTTCAAGTCCGTGGCAGGAAGCACGCAGTGCCACTTTGCAATAATGCTTCACAGTGGTTCTGAGCAGAGGATCTGACTCTCCCTGAGGGCCATGGGAGGCTGGTTTCACTCTCAGTCCTCACACCCTCACTTTTAAATGTGCTTCTTACTTTCTTTTGGTTTTCCTTTTCTTACTCATTCATTAACTAAAACTAAGAGACTACTGCTCAGAAGTATAAATACGTGGTCAATTTAAGTTTGGTACCCCCAGTATCTCAACCTAGTAGGTATCGAAATTATCAATTTTATTTTAGCCAAAAACTCCTAATGAGCAGAACTGTCTCTTTAATTTTTTGTGTGTTTTGTTTTTGTTCTTTCTAGTTCTTTTTAAATTCTTCTTTTTGTTGAGAACTTTAGACATGAACATACTGTACTCCTGTCCCTTATACTCTTCCCCCTCCCATCCCCCACCCACGGAGGAGCCTCCCCTTTCAAGGTATTCCTTCCTCTGTTCGGACGTCTCTTTCCTCTTGTCCTCCACCATCCTCCAGGTCGGTGTTAGTGGTATTAGAACTGTGCTGGTCTTGTGCGGGTATTGACAGCCACTATAGGGTCATGAATGCACCCCTCTGTTCAAGTCGGGAGGACAGTGCCATCCTCTGGCCCTTACATTCTTTCCAGTCCTCTTCTACAAAGATCACTGAGCCTTCGAGGACATGCTAGAGATGTATCATTTAATGTTGAGTTCTTAGCCTGATTTTCAGCTTTGCTGAGTTTTGAGTCTGCTCAATGTCTACACCATTTCCATAGAGAAGCTTCTCTGGCTAGCAGCTAGCAGAGTACTCACATTCACTTCAGCACTTTCTCTGAAATGTTCCCTGCTGTGCGGGCAGATGTGATTAGAGATGACTCATCAGTGTTAAGCACTGGGCTTTCTCTTCTTCTCATGTTGGCTAGTCTTGGGTCTCCCCAGCATTCACCACCACTTATAAAAAGAAGATCCCAAACCAAAAGTGGGAATATCATTGATTAAAGAGACTAGTTATGGGTAGCCAAGCACTCTGGCAATGGCCTGCATTGTTTTGGGGACTCGTGGGCTTCCATGACCAACAGCTCTCTGTGAAGAGGTGGACCCATCGCCAGCACTGGGGTTGACCTGCAACAAAGTATGGCTTCTGAGCAAAGCTTTCTCTACCCTAGCATGGTATTTATGCAGAAACTCTCTCTTTTCATTAGCTAAGGAAGAAGTAGGTTGCTATGGTACTTGTTCATATACCATCTTTACGTCCCCGCTAGACTTTTCCATTCTCAGCATTCTGCACTTCCACTTAAATCTCTACTGTTGTGATGGCTTGAATTAGATGTCCCCCACAAACTCGTGTGTTCTGAATGCTGGATTCCCAGCTGGTGGCAATTTGGAAATTTGAGATGTGTGTTGTTAGGGGTGGGCTTATGGGTGTTCTAACCAGCACCCTCTTGGCAGTGTTGGGTACACCCTCCTGCTGCTGTTGTCCACCTGATGTTGAGCAGGAGGTGATGTCCAGCCTCTGTTCATGCCACATTTTCCCTGTTGTCATGGAGCTTTCATTGAGTCTGCAGCCAAAATAAACCCTTTCCTCTATGAACTGCTTTTGGTCAGGTTCTTTGTGCCAGCAATGAGAAGGTAACTGTGACAACTCTCCCTTCTAACCCCTCCCTACTTCTCGCTCCATGCCTCATCAGCTTTCTGACCACCACTACTGCAAATTTCATCATTTCATTTTTCTTTATAGCTGAAAAGAACACTATTGTGTGTATGGAACACATCGTCATTATCTATTCATGAATTGATGGGCATCTGGGCTACTTCCATTTCCAACCTATTGTGAATAGAGCAACAAAAAAACCTGGCTGAGAAAGTGTTTCTATGGTAGCGTGTAGAGTCTTTCGGGCATATGCCCAGGAGTTGTATAGCTGTGTCACATGGGAAATGTATTTCTAGATTTTTGAGAAATCTCCATAGTGATTTCCATAGAAGCTGTATCAGTTTACACTCTTACCAATAATGAATGGGGTTTCCTCTTTCCCCACATGCTTGCCAGCATTTCTTATCATTTGATTTTTTTTTTTTGATGATAGCCATTCTCACAACAGTGTGATGGAATCTCAAAGAGGTTTAAATTTTCGTTTCCTGATGGATAAATATGTCGAACATTTTTTAGATGTTTATTGGCCATTTCTATTTCCTCCTTTGAGAATTCTCTGTTCAGTTCTTTGTCCCATTTTTGACTGGGTTTATTGCTTACATTTTTTAGTTCCTTATATATTCTAGATAATACATTTCTGTCAGACGTATAGTTGGCAAAGATTTTCTCTCATTCTGTAGGCTATCTATGGACTTGGCTGATGGTTTTCTTAACTGTAACTTTTAAGATTCATGAGATTTCATTGGTGGTGTTTGTCTCACTCTCTGTGCTACTCGAGTCTAATTCAGAAAGTCTTTCTCTGACCCTTTAACTTGGAGTGTTCTCTCTACTTTTTCCTCTAGTCATTTCAAAATCTTGGGTCTTATATTGAGGTCTTTGATAAATTGGAGTTGATTTAGGGGCAGAGTGAGAGAAAAGGGGTCTAGGTCAATTCTTCCTCACATAGGTATCCAGTTTCTCCAGTCTTTTCTCCAGTGTGCATTTTGGCTACTTTGTCAAAAGTCAGGTGGCTGTACTTACAGGTATGGTAATCTACCAGCATTATTCTTTATGTTGAGGACATTTTTTGCTCTTTTAGGTCTTTTGTTCTTCTATATGAGTTTTAAGATTATTTCCTTTATTTCCGTGAAGAATGGTAGAATGATAATTTTTATTATATTAATTCTTCCAATCCATGAGCATGAGAGATCTGGTGTCTTCCTCAATTTCTTTCTTCAGTGTTTTAAGGTTTTCATTGTAAGGTTTTTCACTTCCTTGGAGACATTCCAAGATACTCTTTTGTGGCTAATGTTAAAGGGATTGTTTCCCTTATGGCATTCTCAGTATGTTTGCCATTGGTATATAAGAAGACTCCTGACTTTATGTGTTAATTTTATATCCTGACACTTTGTTGAAAGGGTGTATCAGCTCTAGGAGATTTTGTGGTGTCTTTAGGGTCTCTTAAATACAGAATAATATAATCTTCAAATAAGTCTAGTTTGACTTCTTCCTTTCCAATTTGTAAACTTATCTCTTATGTCTTACTACTCTAGAACTTCAAGTACTTCTTAAATAGCAGTGTGATTGCTGTCTTTAAATCTATTTATATATTACATTTATTTATTTTCACATGTTGAGCAATATTTGTAGCCCTGGAAAGATAGAAACCTACTTGATCAAGGTAGATGATAGTTTTAATGTTTTCTTGAATTCAACTTGCAAGAATTTAATTGAGATTAGTTTACTGAAGTGTGTGACAGGCATGTTTCACTTACTGCTAACACTCATTCCACTGTCACTTCTTACCAGCACTGTGGTGAATTTTGAGTCTTTCCAGTGGTCACCACCACCTAAGAAAAGAAGCTTCTCTTACCAAAAGTAAGAGTAACATTAATATATGGGCATAACCATAAGTATTTAAAGGGCAGTTTGGTGGGCATAATATATCCATATAGCCTGACAATTGTAGTAGTTTTCCCCCTAGGGCTTATGACCTCCCCAAAAATAGGTTTTTAAATAGGTTTATAGGACCAGGAAGAAATTCTCTCCCATGGAGCCAGCCTGAAGTCCAATCAGAGAGTAGTTGGTTTTCCCCAAGACAGACATATCACCATTGTACCAGTTGGTACCTTTGGCCTGGCTTTGTCTTGGTTTCCTGTGTTACTTGTTTTGCATTTGGGGTTTGCCCATCTGCAGACAATCCTTTTGTGTCTAGCTAAGAATGTAGAGCCAGTGACTAGGAGGAATGGATTCCACTGGGAAGAAGGAATCCAGGAGTACTTGCATAACAGACAGGTTCTGGACCACAAATTCACTGGTCCTGGGCCAGGATCAGGACTACTCCAGGTGGTCTAAGTCTGGATTGAGGAGAGGTGGGTGTTGAGTTTGAGCTCACTGAGCTCACCACTGTGCATGGCAGGTGTGGTCCTCCTGCTCTGGGGGGCCAACACACATCTGGGTTGTATAGGGACTGCCTCTCAGGAGCTCACTGAATCAGGGGCCTGTGCTGATGGGGCCTACTCCTTCTGGCTCCCAGTAAACTTACATACACTTTGGTTGGGGGAGGAGGGCAGATCTCTAAAGAGAAAATTAGTTAAATAAAATAGTCGTGAGCAAAAAAAAAAAAAAGCAGAAGCAAGGTAGCAATAACTTTCTTGGGTTGGAACTTTCAGTGAGCAATAGACACTCATGTTGCATTGTCAGAACACACCTGAAACCACATGGTTCTGAGATTGCTAATATTTGGATATAGATTTCCAGTGTTACAGGATTCTTTTTGTTTCCAATAATATCTAAAATCTTTAATCAATTAGAATATTCAGTTATGCATAATAAATTTAATTATTATGCAATTGTTAAAAGCGTTTTAACAATTGCTTTACCTCTTCATGCTAGAATCTTAGTGATTTTTAAATGGAACCACTACTACTACTACTATTCTAAATTTTATCATTTTACTAGTGAGGAAACAGAGACCCATAGACAGTGAGAGACGCTCCTCATAAAACTGAAGAATAATGATGCCAGAATTCCGGCCAGCTCTATCTTACAGCACCACGATTTCATTGTGGAAAGACACTGTGTTCTTTGGAGTATTCATTTTATGTGTTTCTTTAATTCATCCAAAGATAGAACAAATAATAGAGGAAAATGGCTATTTCATAGCTGATGGTAATGATGATAATTTGCTAATTTAATCCAACCCAATAACCTCCTTTATGCCAGGCATTATAAAGACACCCTTAAAAACAGTGATACAATCACTTCTTTCTTCAAAAAGCGTTTCTGCCAGACTAGTTATATTTCTTTTATTCTTAATGGATATATATGCCCTTCAAGATGAAAAAGCCATTCCTGTTGTCAATTACCATTGGCTCAACTAAGCCTTGGAAGGATAGAATAAACTTGGGCCTGTCCACCAGGAATGAGGTCTCCAAGTAATTTAGTGTGGCTTTGGCATTGACTAAGTTAGTGCTTTCAGGCATTAAGGGGAGGTGAAGGCAACCAAAAGGAAATCTGTCATTTCTATTTGATAAAGCACATAGTCCAGAGTTCCAGTGGTGAAGCTGGCCTCCTGCAGATAGGGCAGGACTGTGATCATGAAAACTGACACTTCTACTTCAATTACCAGAATTAAGCAGCTAAGCAAATGGATGGTGATAAAGTTCTTGGAAATTTCTAAAGTGCTAAGCCAATACTAAATTGCATTGTGATTCAAAAGTATATATAGCACTGTACAAACCTGATTCAAAAAAATATTCCTGACTACAATACAAATTAGACAACAATTTAGTTCCTCTGAATAAGCTTCTCAAGATAAAAAGTAAAACGTGGTAGCCCCTAGGGTTCATTTAAAGAAAAAGTGGCTTATTCCTCACAAATCTTAATTATAATCTTTAAGTCTCCTGTCCTTTTCTGAGAATAAGTCTTTTACCTTAAAAAATGAAAGCATTAAGGTATTTTCAAATCAAGAAAGATAATATCAAATATTTATGTTTTAGCCCATCCTATGAATTTCTGTAAAATTACTAAAATGAATTTTAATTGAGGATAGTAGTTTAAAGGAAGTCAAACAGCCCAGTACAGTGGCACACATTTGTGATCCCAGAAATCAGGAAGAAGCAGCTGGAGGGCCAGAAGTTTAAGGCCAGCCTGAGGTATATACAACAAGTATAACAAGACCTAGTTTCAATCATTTAATGAATAAACTGTCAAACAGAAAACTGGCTTGAGCAGAAGTGAATATTTGCAATGTATAACAGGTTGATAATCAGCATATAAAGAGTTCTTACAAGTATTAAGATTAATGAATGTTCCAGGGGAAAATGAACTGAGGATATCCACAGCAAATCCAAAACTTCAGGGGATCAACAAAAGGCATTTATACCCAAAACAGCATTTGCCAGGTGGGAAAATGCTTTTAAATTTATTTATTTACTTATTTATTTATTTATTTATTTATTTGCAAGGAGGGAGAGAGAGAAAGAATGAGAATAGGTATGTCAGGGCCTCTCATCACTGCTAAGAAACTCCAGACACATGTGCCACTTTGTGCATCTGGCTTTTTACATGGAAACTGGGGAACTCAACCCAGGCTAGCAGGCTTTGCAAGTAGTGCCTTTATCCACTGAGCAATCTCTCCAGCCCAGGAAAATGTTCTTTAAATGGACAGAGTGTTGGTGTGTGGGGAAATACAATCTCTCATGCATTCTTCATTCTTCCTCCACATTATTTGCTAAATCTTTCTATATGGCAATCTCGAAATGCATCTCAAAAGTTAGAAGGAGAATAAACATTCCTTTGTTGTTTTTTTTGTTTTGTTTTGTTTTTGAGGTAGCATCTCTCTAGCTGGTCTCTCCAGCTCAGGCTGACCTGGAATTCACTATATAGTTTCCAAATGCCTGCCTCAAACTCACAGCAATCCTCCTACCTCTGCCTCCTGAATGCTGAGACTAAAGGCATGTGCCACCATGCCCAGCTAGTACATTCTTTTTTTGTTTTTTTCAACTTTTTATTGATCACTTCCATAACTATAGGCCATAAACCATTATGATTCCCTCCCCATCCTTCCTAATATCTCCTCCCCCTCTCAATTGGTCTCTGTTTTGTTTCAGTGTCATCATCTTTTCCTCCCATTTTGTGTAGGGATTATCAGGCACTGCGAGGTCATAAATACCAAGGCCATTTTGTGTCTGGAAGTTTGTGTTGTAAGCAGTCCTACCCTTCCTTTGGCTCTTACATTAATTTTATATCTTATTATTTAATGCTACAGAAATAACTCTGGTTGAAGAGATGGCTCCGTGGTTAAGAGCACTTTCTGTGTAAGCTTGGTGGCCTGCAAAACACTAAGTGACCATTCTACATGATCATTAGGAACCACATAAACAGCGGGGCATAACCAGGTCCTCCAGTCCTGTAGGAAAGCAGAGATCCAAGAATCAACCGAGCTCATGAAAAAAATGGCAAGTTCAGGGATCAGTAAGAGACCTCAGTTCAAATAAGAAAGGGTTGAAGGGCAATGAAGCAGGTCACCCAATGCTCAAATCCATCCACTACAGGTGAGTGCACCTTGTCACAGGTGAGTACACCCCACTACATGGGGCGACAAGCCCGTGGGGGGGGGGTTAATAAGGACACATATATGTCCTATGAACATACATCATGCACATAACACACACCCCACACACGATGAACAGATAAGCAAAAGTAAAGGGAAGAAGAAGAAAAAAGAAATAACTGAACAAGAATGAAATAATTGTGTATATGAAAGTTAATCAGCACTTTTTGGTAATAGTGGAAAATTAGAAACAATCTATATTTCCACCAAGCAGGTCTGGTTAACTAAATTAAAGTACTTTCCATACAAAGAAATAGCTTTATTAAAACTTATGAGATGCAAAACCCTGGAAACAATTGCAGTGCCCAGTAATAGGACCAACCAAATGAATTACACTCAAACTCTATATTAGCAAACCACTAACAACCACTAAGGAAGATTCAGGACATGTATACGTGCTGACTTAGACTGTTCTCTTCATTTATACTCATAAGTATAAAATTAAACCAGGGGAGATGTATGCAAATATAAAATATATGTGTGTATTTGTCACAAAATGGGAAATACATATTTATATTATATTGGATACAGTATTTCTGGGAAGGTTCACTTAAAAACCTTTAAAAGTAGTTGAATCTACGATATTTTAAATGTTACTACTATTTCTTTTAATGGAATAAGGAAAACTAGAGGAAGATGTATAAAGCATAAAAAAATAAAAAATTTATATATAAAAAGGAAACAGTGACTGAAGAGATTTCCCAATGGTTAAAGTCACTTGCTTGCAAAACCTGATATCCCAATGTTTAATTCCCTAGTGCCCATGTAAAGCCAGATACACAAAGTTGTATATGCTTCTGGAATTCATTTGAAGTGGCAGTAAGCCACGGTATACCTATTCCTGGAGCTGCTGCTGAGATGTGGTATATGGAACAGGGAGTAAACAGAGACCACTGGCATGAAACACAGACTGCAGCCATGAGTAGGCTGACCACACCTCCTATTGGGAGAGAACAGCAAACCAAGAAAGGAGCACTAGTGCAATGAAGGAGCCTGCCTGGGCCTGGAGGAGACAATCGACAACTTCTAAATTCGGCCAAATATTCCACTTAGTATGGGGAAGCCCGTGACTGGAACTGGGGAATCAGTGTGATATGCACCAGATCCTGTAATCTTGGGCTCCCAAGAAAAGATGCGCTATGGGACCGATTGATGGGGAAGCTACTAAAAATATAATCTAGGTAATCCAGAATTGTGTATATTTGTTAACCTATAATGATCTCACTCTCTGATGGAGATTGTGTTTGTATTTTTCAGGATGCAGCGAGAGAGTTGTGGCCCATCTAACCCTACCAACTGACTGTAGGCTGATAGCTGAGATTCTCGCAAGAGATGAGCAACCACAGTCATACCGTGGAGGATCCATATGGAGCCCCACAGAGAATGATGGGATGAACAAGGAACCCACAACCACAGCCATTCAATCAACACAGGATAAGCTAGGGTGACAGAAATCAATGATTTTCGATACAAAGACTCCTAAGCTCACAACATTAAAGCAGTCTTAATACCCACCCACCACGACTCGGGGAACTGAGCGGAAGAGGGGGCGGAAAGATTGTGAGAGCCGTGGTGGTGGAGGCATGGCACCCCTCAGTTACAACACACTAGGGTCAGGAGAACTGGGCTGAATACAAGGCTATCCATGGTCCCCTGCCACAAGGACTGATCCAGACGGCCCATGGAGGATGATATCCAGCTTATTGGGCATTGGGGAATTGGGGATATCAACTCATTGTAAAAAATAATAAATAAAAAAAAACTTATATTGCACCAAATTGGAAAATCTAAATGAAATAGCAGAATTTCTAGATGCACATGGCCTATCAAAGTTAAACCAAGATAATATAAATAATTCAAACAGATCTATATAAGCAATTAGATTGAACAGATTGAAACAGTAATAAAAAAAAGACAGTACTGGATAGAAGGCTCAGTTGGTAAAGTGCTTGCTTTAAAAGCATGAGGACTTGAATATGAATATCCAGCAGCCACATAAAAGGCAGGCATGCCAGCTCATCCCTATAACCCTAAGCCCTGGGAAGTTAGGGAGAATCCTAAGGCTTGCTGACTAGTTGATTCTCCCAAATTGGTGAGCTCCAGATTCAATAAGAAATGCTGTCTTAAAATAATAAGATTAGCCGGGCACGGTGGCGCATGCCTCCAGCACTCAGGAGGCAGAGGTAGGAGGATCACTGTGAGTTGAGGCCACCCTGAGACTACATGGTGAGTTCCAGGTCAGCCTGGGCTAGAGAGAGACCCTACCTCAAAAAATAATTATTATAAGATTGACAGTAATTAAGGAAGAAACCTGATATCAACCTTTAGCCATAACCCATGTACACACATGTGCTTACAGATATGAGTATACACACACAAAAAAAAGAAAAAAAACTTGCACATGTAAAAAATAAAACAAAAAAACTACCAGAACCAAATGGATTCATAGACTTCTACCAGATCTTTAAAGAAGGAATATAACCAAAGCTTCTCAAATTATTCTATAGTATAGAAAAGTAAGGAACACTGCCAATTTTTTTCATGAAGCCAGAATTATTCTGGCAGCAAAACAATATAGAAACACAAACAAAAGAAATTAATTATAGCCCAGTACCCTGATGAACACAGATTCAAAATTCAAAATAAAATGTTTGCAAACCAAATTCAACACAATAAAAGGATCATTCACTGTAATCTAGTGCAGTCATTCCAGAGATGCTGGGATAGTTGAAGATATAATAATGCTACAAATGACAAATCAGTATGTGGTAGTTTGAAGGGCTGTCCCCCAAGAGACTCAACAGTTATTAAAGTTTATTTCCAGTTGCCTCCTTGGAGGGTATGTCACCTTAGCCAGATCCTAGGGCCCACCCCTAAGGTGTGTCTGGGGCAGATCTGGAATTCCAGCTACACATATGCAAAGAGCAGTCTGAGCTCAAGCCTGGAATTCCTGCTTTTTGAGAGTTTGGAGTTTGCTTGCTTGTTGGAGGTGCTGGTGATACTCTACATTGAAATAATGGAGAGATGCCTGAAGTGTTTCCACCCAGAAAAGACTGAATGAAAAACTGCAAAGTTTTTTTTGAAAGGAAATTTTTTTAACCGAAAGGAAGGAATCTGCTCTTCAAGGTCACAGTTTATTTTGTCCCTGGATTAACAGCATGGCTGTGTCTTTCATACCTGGTGTTGCTTTTGGAAGCATGAGAAATGCATACATGGAGTGGGTCATGAAGTGTACATGGTTCCTGGAGCTGCTGCTGAGATGTGGTATATGGAACAGGGTGTGAAGTCCTCAATTGGCCAGTGAAGCCACTGAAAGGTGGACCATGGTTTGCAATGGAGACCTGAAGATGTTTTGGATATACCAGCACTATGCAAGGGCTACCATGGAGTACTATTGGCTTGGAATGGAAAGATTTTCCCAGCCACTCAGCCAAGCTGGAGGGACAAAATTGGAAAATCTGGAGACTGTCAGTCACTAGTTGTGATAATAGATTTAAACTGCAGATGTTTGATGTTTTCATAATGTTTGCTGAATTTACATTGGCCCAGTCTTTCCTTGTTATGCCTCATAGGAGTTGGAAATGTTTACTCTGTGACATTATATGTTAAAATTTTGTAACTTGATTTGATTTTAAAGAATTTACAATTGAAAGACAATCTTAAATCTCAGATAAGACTTGAAACTTTGGAACAGCCTTAAAGTTAGTAAAGACTATGGGACCTTTAAAGATGGACTGAACCTAATATAGATGGTTATAAATCTACTGGGGGCCAGGGGTGGATTGTGGTAGTTTGAAGGGGTGTCCCCCAAGAGATTCAACAGTTACTAAAGTTTATCTCTAGGTATCTGGCTGAAGGCTATGTCACCTTTGCCAGATCCTAGGGTCCAACCCTAAGGTGAGTCTGGGGCAGATCTGGAATTCCAGCTACACATATTCAAAGAGCAGTCTGAGCTCAAGCCTGGAGTTCCTGCTTTTTGAGAGTTTGGAGTGTGCTTGCTTGCTGGTGACAGATTTCTCTCTCTGCTTGGACCTGTGGAAGGGGGCCAACCTCTTTCACCATTCTGGAACTTCCCCTGGATCTGTTACTTCAATAAATATTTTCCTCCCAAAACTGTGCCTGGTTTGGAGATTCATCCCAGCAGTATGTGGCTGACTAGGACACAACAGCAAAACTTATACTAAATGGAGAGCATTTCCACTAAAATCAGAAACAGACAAAAGTGCCCAATTTCTCCAGCTTTATTCAATATAGTACTGAAAGTCTTTGCTAGAACAGTAAGACCAAAAAAAAAAAAAAAAGCAAATTAAAGAGAAAGAAATAGGGAAGGAATAACTTTGTTCCAAATTATGAAGAAAATAGAACAGATTTGTCAGGGATTGGTGATCCCTTATTTGATGATACTGATGACAAGACAGACCAGATATGAAGAAGTGCATAAAAAAGTTTTGTTTGAAATCAGGGTATAAGTAAAACCTGCAAAGTTAAGTTTGAGTATATCAGTTTTATAAAAGTCATCAGCTGTCTTACCTAGTGGTGAACCCTGTTTGCTACAACTGACCTACCAGGCAAGCATATCTATTTGTGAATGGTGGGAAGAAGAGGTGCAACTGGAGTGGGCATGGTATTCGAGAGTGTGATGGAAAGTATATATCTTCAAAAAATTATATATCTATATATATAAAATTTCCTGAGTTTTTATTATGAATGAATTCTAAATTGTATCATACTTTTATCAAGATAATCATGTTTAATTTATTAGTATGGTATATTGTATTGATTTTTAATATAAACTAATCTTTAATTCTTAGAATATAATCAATTTGGCCATAACATCATCTTAATATATTTTATTGAATTGAATTTGTGAATATTGTGTTTCAAATATTTGGCATATAATGTCATAAAAGAGATGGATCTTTAATTTTTCTTGTGATGTTCTTATCAAGTTAGGAATAAAAATATCACATTCAATTTTATATCTAGGTTATACTAACCTCATAACAGAAGTTGTAAGCCAAGCATGGTGGCACACACCTTTAATCCAGATACTCAGAAGGTAGGATTGCTGTGAGTCTGAGACCAGCTTGGGCTACAGAGTTCCAGATCAGCCTAGGCTAGAGTGAGCCCCTGCTTCAAAAAAAAAGGAGGGGGCTGGAGAGATGGTTCAGTGTTTAAAGGCATGTGCTTGTAAAGCCTGATGCCCTAGGTTCGATTCCTCAGTAGCCATGTAAGTCAGTGGGGCAAATGCACCTGGAATTCATTTGCAATGGCAGGAGGCCCTGGAGCACCCATACATACACTCATTCTCATATTCTCTCTCTCTCTCTCTCTCTCTTTCTTCCTCTCTCTCTAATAAACAAATAAAAATATTTTTGAAAAAAGGAAGGAAGAAATTGGGAACTATTTTTTTCTTATCCTTAAAGGGAATTTGAGTATCCTACTTTTGTGCAACATTTCTATTTTAAGTTAAATTGATATACTCACAAATTATAAATTCCTTAAGAGAAATAAGTATATCCCCAGTGAGGGTTTCCTATATCCTGAGTTTTTGCTTTGGACATAGCAAAATTTCAAGACATATTATTACTTTAATAAACAGTACATCAACTCTGTATAAATTAGATCACTTATTTTAGTTACAAATATCGTCACTTTGATCCACTAATTGAGTAGAAGCTATGGATAACAACAGGAAATCTCAGCAGGAGACAATAACACTCTATCATGTCACTCAAGAAACATTCTGGAAAACCATCAGTTAGCTGTAGACAATGATAGCTGCCTGGATCTGAGTCTCCTTGTGTCCTCCAGAAACATCTTGAACAAGAACAGAGAAAACTACAGAAAAAGCATGCTGTCATTTTAACAAAAACACATAAAACACCAGACTTTACTTATTAGGTAGAAAAGGAGACAGAAAACAAGGAAGAGGAGGGGAGCCAAGAGGAAAGAAAGAAAGAGAAAAGATACAGTAACTACTAGGAAAAGAACTCGTGAAAGACAGGCAACAAAGTGAAGACTAACCTAAAATCACCACCAGAATGAAAACAAATCTGATTATGAAAAATGAGAGGTATGAAAAAGAAAAAAATGAAAATAGAATGAGATCACTGATTGCTACATGAGCAACAAGTGAAAGTTAAATTGAAAACTGACAAAGCAATGGATTTATAAATTATGCCCAGATATATAGGAGGATATTATTAAACCATACAAATGAAAAGGTATAGGATAGGAAGACCATGCCTGGGGCATTTTAGAGCTTAAATCCATTGTCTACTACTGCTGGCACTTTTGGTGAAGGTTGTAGAACCTTTAGAAGGACCCTTGCTGGAGGAGGTGGGTCACTGGGGGTGGGCCCTGAGGTGTTATAGCCTGGCCCCACTTCCTGTCTGCTCTCTGCTTCTGACTGTGCTGCAAAGAGAACCGCTGCTCCATGCTCCTGCCACCACAAAACTGCTCAAAACCATGAACTGAAAATGAATCCTTCCCTTCCTTAAGTTGCCTATGTTCAGGTATTTGTTCACAGCAATGAGAAAGTAACTGATACAAGAGGTCCTCACAAGTTATAAATAGACTGGTCCCAAGACAGGACAAAGTCTAGACAGTGTTGCATGTGCTCCTTACACTATCAAACATGGTGTGAGTATCAGGTAATCTTGACCAAGATAGCTCCCCACATGGAAATCTATAACAAGCACTCTGGATTTTGCTGGGGGGGTTTCCAATGCATAGAATAGAGGTAGTAGGTAAGGGATGTATACACATGTGTGGTATACTTAATATATCACCTGCATAGTTCCAGTTAATTCTATTTTCGGGAATGAGTCAAGGTACGGAGGCCCCAACACAGAGTGACCTATTAATGACCCTTATTACGGATCCAAAGATCACAACAAAAGTTCAAAATGCAGCCAGGCACACACAGGAAC
The DNA here is from genome assembly GCA_004024765.1 of Zapus hudsonius. Taxonomy (NCBI): domain Eukaryota; kingdom Metazoa; phylum Chordata; class Mammalia; order Rodentia; family Dipodidae; genus Zapus; species Zapus hudsonius. Next base: position 101,086 of record PVHP010001094.1, read on the forward strand.
TTGTTGCAATAGTCATTTCATCTGAAACCACTCAGAAACAGTGACTCACAGTCTCTAATCGGCTACTCTTTCAGCTGGTTTGCCTTCATTTATGTCAAAGGTAAACATGCATTTAGCCTAGCAAAGGAAATAGAAGGGGGAAGGTGACCTAAACAATCTCTGCAGAGCAATCTGCTAAACTGCAAGCATGTAGCTTAGTCACATCACCCAAGAGAATCCAAGTCACTCAGCATCATTAAACGATTGATTCAGCCTCCAATCGTCCTCTCAAAAAAGAATGTGAGCAGAGATACAAACACCATGCCTCAAAGCAGAAAGAAAGGGTTCTTTTATTGATAAAACTGTGTGGTTTGTAGTTACATTATTAAACTTGAGATTTCAACCCTATTTTAACTCAGGCCACCCAGGGCTAACACTGGAGCTTCCTGGGTTTTATACCAGTGAGCACATGGCTTTCTTCCATGTTCAACACTTAATTAAGAGATTTTTTTTTTCAAAGACTGTATTCCTGTGTTACCATCCTCTTAGAGGCCAGCTGCTGCAGTGGGTTAACAGTCCACATCTGGTTGGAAGGCTTTAAAATACTACATGGACGAGGAGTGTGTTATTCTAAGCAAACGGCAACAGTGCCCTTGTATGGACTCTAAACATAATAATTAGTGACAGCGCAAATTGGTTTCTGATTCTTCTTATACTATGTACCAAAATGCTATTAAAACATTCAAATTAGGGGCTGGAGAGATGGCTCAGCGGTTAAGGCACTTGCCTCCAGTGCCTAAGGCCCTGGGTTCAATTCCCCAGAACCCACATAAGCCAGACTCACAAGGTGGTGGCGCTGGTGTTCTCGTCCTCTCTCTCTCTCTCTCTCTCTCTCTCTCTCTCTCTCTCTCTCTCTCTCTCTCTCTCTCTCTCTCTCTTTTCTCTCTGATTGAAAATGAATAAATAAAATATTTTAAAAACATTCAAATTATGCTTTATATCTTTGTATAATTGTGGAATTCTTTTCATTATATAATGTAGTGTGTCTGCACTTTTAAGCCCAAGGTCTTATTCTGAAGGCCAGGATATTTCCCTTAAATGTAACTATAAGCAAAGTAAATATAGCCTGAAGCATTCTCAAGGAAATGGGCCTTATAAAACCTGGAAAGTAAAGCCTTGGCCATATTTTGCACCGAACTGTGAACATTCCGCTTTCTCTGCTTCTGGACCCCAGAGGCTCTCTGCAGAGTATGGATGCAAACTTCAAAAACACATCTCTGAAGAGAGCCCCAACCCATGTCCAAACAACTAATTTGCCCCTGAAATTACATTCCTGCAGTCAAATGAGTTTTTAAAATGAATTTCACAAGGCTATAGATTTCCAGGCCTCAGCTGACACAAATTTGTAAGTCTGGCTCAGAGGTGCCTCCTGATCCCTTGTGTTGAGACAAAGCCTTCCCTTCCTTGCAAACACTCTTAGAACCCATTGATTTTATTTTTTGCACTCTGTTTAACTTTTCCAAGGAGCCATGGTTTAACCAAATTCCCTGTTAACATATAGAATACTTTACACCTTATATAACATTGATTTTTCAAACAATAAATCTTCTGTTTACATTTTACTATGTAGCATTAGTTCCATAGGGCCTTTGCTATTTCCTTTCGTTTTTTTTCTTTTTTCTTTTTTTACAGATTTGAATTGTATATTTATTTTTGAACATATTTTTAAACAATTTTAAAAGTATTTACAAAGATCGGAAAGCAGATATGAATATTAAGAAGGTCTAAGACAACATAGGTGCATCACCACAGCCATCATAGATGAACTGGAAGAATCTTTGAAGATTAAGTGATGACTTCTTAAGCCCATCAGTAAAGCTTTTGAATTATATACACACATAAACACAAACTACCCATATTTTGATTCATCAAGAAACAAAGGTTTTTTACTTTAAGATTTATCTTCTTCCATTGCCAGTGCAGGGTAGACAGTAGGATCCTCCTAAGAGAAATAACCAATGCAAAATGCACCTGGGCATCTGGAGCATAGAGCCCTGCAGAGGCTCTCTAGTCCATCAGAATGAAAGCCAGAGACAGCTTGTGCATGGCCTCTGACTGCCTCCTAGCTCACCTGCCACCACTCCACCCTCACTCAGCACCTAGCTGGAACAGGACAAGCTTGCTTTCATCTTGGACTTCTGGACTTGCTTTTGCACCTGCCTTCCTTCTCAGCTCACTCCTTCAGGTTTCCAATCTAATCCTCTCCCTGGAGAGGACTTTAACTCCCTAGCTGAAACAGCAGCTTCCCCTTACAACAGAGCCTGTGCTTCTTCACAGACTTCCCTGATACTCTAACGTTTATCTCTACAGTTGCTTATTATCTAAGTCTCTCCGCTGCCAACATGGAAACTTCATGAATGCAAGGGTTGCCTTTAATTGTTTAAAGTTATATCTCTGGTGCCTATCACTGATATATAGTGGGTGTTTAACAAATATCAATGAATCACTGAATCTAGGCCTTAGGATAGAAAGTTTATTCTGTGCCTGAAAAACCTATCCTCTCTGAGAAGCAACCTTATAAGTACAATGTGGCTTCTGTTATAATACTCCAGGCTTCCCATTAACAAACAGGATTCTTGTTGTTGTTGTTAAATTATGAATTATTCAGCTTATTTGGGAAGAAATCACAAATTGTGGAGTTTATTTAGGGGGGGACTGGGATTTAGGAAGGAAGGCTAGAACACACTCTCATGTAGAAAAAGCACATAGTTTAGGGAAGAACTGGAGTAAAGCCACAGCACAAGAAGGGGAGTTCATAAAGCTCACTTGAGAGAAAATGAGAGAGAGCCACAAGCACGTAGAAAATAAAACTTAGATGTCTATGTAAGGAGACTTAGAAGGAACACACATGGCATCTGTCCTGTGTCATCTCAAAGATCTTCTGGGACACTTGGGCATTCCTCTTAAGAACAGAAAAAACCTGAACATAGTCTAAAGGCAACCTGAATGCAAGGAGGATACATCACAGGCAGGTAATATCTCCCCAGTAGAAGACTTCTTTGCCTTTGATACATAAGCTTTGTTGTTTTCACATACCACAGCTAAGTAAGATTTATTGTAGGTGTCACAGTCAGCCACACGCTGCTGGGATGAATCTTCAAACCAGGCACAGTTTTGGGGAGAAAAGGATTTATTTGTTGCTATAGATACAGGGGAAGTTCCAGAATGCAAAAGAGGCTGCTCCCCTTTCACAGGTCCAAGCAGAGAGAGAAACCACATCACCAACACCACACACAGAGAACAGGGAACAGGCAGGGGGCAAGGAGAGAATTCTTTCACCATTATATAGCCCTAGGGTAGGGTCTTGCAATTCTATCACACACTTAATGGCTTCCTGAGTCTCTGGAATTTCCTTCCTGCACTGCCCACACAGGAAGGATGTTTACTTCTAGCTTCTTTGAGCTTCTTTACATTCTGCCCCTTGCTGAGAGGCTGCCTTCCTGTAAACATCCTCAGAGACCCACCCAAGATAATTAAAAAGGGCAAGTTGACAACAAAACCTAACCATCACGGTAGGTATAAAGTGTTTCAACATTCAAAAATCAATCAAGATGGTTATAGTGGTTTAAATCACATGTCCCCCATAAACTCAATAATACTATGCCAAAATTCTTACTGAAAACCTTATTCTATGTGCCCATTATTAAAACTATTGCTTACTTCTAAACCAAATACTAAAATATTATTTTCCTGCTTGTATGTAACAATTGCCAAATTTCTTGTTGACTTAGCTTTGTTTGTATACTTACCTAAGCCCTCACACTCCCTACAAGAGCTCTATAAAATCACTTTCCTTCCATTTTTCCGTATGGTTAAATATGGTAGATCTGCTATCTTTTTTTGACTGATGTAGTTTGCAATTTTCATTTCTTACCCTCCCTCTTCTAAGTTAAACTGCACTGTTTCTAATATACTGCGTGATCTGGGTACTGGGCTGGGCTGGGATGCCTTTAACCAACAATCATTAAGTGCCCAGCTCCTCACTCCCATGCTGGACTTTGAGTGGACTGCTTCCTAAATCATCTTCCTGCTTGGCTTGCTCCCTAGTTTGGGGGAAGGAGGCACGACCTCTCAAATTTTTTAACTTTTAGATTTTATGCATTGGAAAATATGTTATTCTATCCTCACACTTAAAGACATTGTTCTTTAGCCTTCAATCTTCCAATGATATTTTAGAGAAATAAATTTTCATTCTTGATCCTTTAGCTATAACGTCTTTCCCTTTTATGGTCTTGCCTGCTCAATCTTCTTTATTAGCATTTTCCCAGATACTCTCTGGTTTGGAGTTCTTCAATTAGGCAAAAACACTGGGAACCTTTTCGTGTGAGATTTGCATTTTCACTTTAGAAAAAAATAGTATTTGTTAATTACTAATGACTTTCTCATCTAAATAGTTGGGGATTTTCTGATATTGATTCATAAACTTTCCTATTTTTCTCTCTATTGTCTATTCCCTTTTTTTCTGTCTCACTAGACTGTTCTTCCAATCCTTTCACTAGATTTTTCGTTGTAGCTATCGTATTTTTCATTTCCAAAAGCTCTTATTGTCTGATCTTTGAAAATAACTTTTTTCTTTTCCAAGCACTTAGCATTTATATGCCTTCTTTTCTCTCAGCATCACCTTTGTGTTCTCTTAATCCCTGTTTTCTTCTTGTTTGCTTCATTTTTAGACGCTTAATTCTAAAATCTGATTATCCTTTGATGTCGCACCATAGTTAAGAGTAAATTCCTGAAAATGGGGACTGGAGAGATGGCTTAGCGGTTAAGGCACTTGCCTCCAGTGCCTAAGACCCTAAGTTCAATTCCCCAGTACCCACATAAGCCAGACCCACAAGGTGGTGGCCCTGGCTCGCTCTCTCTCTCTCTCTCTCTCTCTCTCTCTCTCTCTCTCTCTCTCTCTCTCTCTCTCCTTGAAAATGAATAAATATTTTTTTAAAAATTCCTGAAAATGGATCAGAAACATTGAGAACGTGTCTGTAATTGGGTCACAGAGTTGTTGGACAATGTTGATGGTGTGGGGATCACTAAGAATCTTCAGGCATCCTCTCCAGGATAGCTGCTCCAATCCTTACAGGGTATGCTAGAGCTGACCAGAGGACAGGGGCTGGATATCTCACCGCTCTATGGCAGAATATCCTCTTCGAATCCCCTAGTTATAAAATCTACTTCCTGTCCCTTTCTGGATGTTCAGTGTCCTCAAGTCCAGAAAGCCTGGTGTTCTTTCCAGATATTGCTGCACAGGGGAGGGAAATGGTCCCAGGCAAGACAAGGCTTTGAGGATCTATCTGTCTTAATGAAGACCTTCAACTAAGAACCCACTCACCATGCTACCCTGCTTTCCTCCTAAGCCTTCCGAAAACTGCAGGATGAGTCACCTTGCTTCCATGTACATCTCCTTCCACAGGCACTTAGCTTTGACCTTTCTCAATTCTGCTAAGTCACGCACCATTCTTCCATCCACTTTCCATCTTTGTGTTTTGTGGTTTCAAGTTATTTGTGTCTCTTTGGTTTATCAAAGATAGCCTGCATTTTTTCTGTTTGAATTCCCCATCTAGTGATGACATTTGAGAAAAGAAAACGGAGTGTGGAATAGAGAAAGAAGAGATGTGTCTTTATTCTGACATTTTGAAACCAGAAAAGCCTATACCCTTTTCTTTAAGTATTTTACTACACCATATCCTTTTCTACAAAGGACCGTTTAAGTTCATATTTTCTGCTTTCAGGATTTTGTATGTGACTAAGCATTTTATTTTACTAGCCATAATGAGCTCCTTTTAGTTTGTCCAACAGTCTATGATTGGTTTTACTCTAACCATTTCTTTCACTTGTTAAAATGCTTATCTGCTGTTATCGGTGTCATTATACTATCTATATTTTGTTTCTTAACATATAATAGAAGTTCTAGTGTGGAAATTCCGAATTGAGAGGCTATATTTTGTGAGGGTACCATCAATCTTTCTTGACTGACCTCTAAAACTCCATGAATCCTTGGTGTTTCGACTTAAATGTCCTGTGCTCTCTACATCTGAGTTAGATCTGCTTCTATAACACACTATTTATTTTGCCACTTCTAACTACCTATTTGTATGTATCTATTCCCTTTTAAAATCATTAACATGGTAAAGGCTAAGATTTATATCTATTATTTCTCCAAGGCTTTGAATATTACCCAATACAAAAGCTGTCCCTAAATGAATAGTGGTAGAATTTCTCCCATGAACAGCTTTATCATAGCTCCACAGCAATGGAGTCAGCTGAACACTGACTGAAACCTTTGAAACTGTAAGCCAAATGAAGTCTTTCCTACCATAAATTGTTCACCTCATGTGTTCTCTTATAGGAACGAACTGACTAAAACAATAATGACACAAACGTCCCAAGGAAGGCATATTACACATATGGATTTTCTTTCTCTTCTCAAATAATAATAATAATAATAATAATAATAATAATAATAATGACTAAGCTAACCTACCCAACCAGAAAATGTCATTGCTTACAGAGGGCTAATGACAACTAGAGAAAATTCTCTGTACCTCTGGTTACCTTGATTTCTCCCTTTTTGCTGACATATAAAACTTTCACAATTAAAATTAAAATTAAATCATCCTCTGAAAAAACTAAGAATGTAGGGCCTGAAAGATGGGCCAGTAGATAAGTACTTGCCACTTAAGCAAGAGGAACTCTCGGCCAGAGACCACCAAGTTCAACTCCACAGATCCCTCTAAAACATTGGGCATGGCCGTGCATACCTGTAACCCCAGTCCACAGTGAAGGGTGGGAGGCAAAGACCAGAGAATAATGGGGCTCACTGATGGATGGCAGCCCTCAATTGAGGAAGCTGTAGATGATAGCCCTCCATCCCATGGACCCTTCCAGCAATCCCACTGAGGAGGGCATTCAGTGGATTGTATTGGGGGGAGGGAGGAGAGGTTACCAACACAAGGCTTATTCATACAGTGTTTCTAATTATTAACAATAAACTAATAAATTAATAAAAAGAAAATATGTAGATGAGTGATGAGGGCACCCAGCATTGTTCTCTAGTCTCCACAGACATGTGTATAAGCCACATGCCTCTGATATGTGTGCAAATACCATACATCACACACCACATGCTCTAAATACCACACACACATACAAAACCCCACAAAGAATGTGGCTTATGCCCCCAGCAACAACACACAAAGAAGAAATAAAAACTGGCAACCTCTCATACAATCCATAAGCCCCTTATCCCATGGACTGGTGCAGCAAGACCACTGAGGAAGGCCTCCAGCAGGTATGGGATAAAGAGGAGGGAAATGGGGGTACCATCATAAGACCTACTCATGCAATGTATCTAATTATTGACAACAAATGTTACAAAAAAAAAAGAATGTGGCTTTTTCTTGATATTCCTAATGTCACCTGTTCCTAAATCATCATAAACTTCATAGTTGAGGTACATGGTTTAAAAAGAACCTACAGTTTTACTTGAACAAAAATGTCAAAGTGTTAATTAAAGCTGAGCACACTTCCTCTGAACTGCAAAATCTGAGATTTATGTGAAAGTGTAAAGGCATTCTGACCTCTTACAGGATTTATATTTCCTTTACGTGAGCATTTCCTCTTTGTAATGCAATTTTTTAAGCTTTTTTCACTGACTAACCTCCTAGCATAAACAGATATGTCACTTGGTTCTTTTAGTATCTATTCTTTACCATTTTTACCCACTCTTGTGAAATATTTAAGGTTTTGAGAGAAAAGAAGCAGGCCTAACCATGAAGCCTAAAATTTCATGCTCTAAATTTAGCTTGTTAAACTTAGAAGAGATCTTTCAAAAATGATGCCCTTGTATTTAAACTCCATATTTAATTCAAGGGCATTTTAAAATAGTAAAACATGCATCTGTTCACTCACTGTCTGGAGAACATCAGCACCCTTGGTTTACCACAGGCAGAATTTGTTAAATGACAGTTTCACTCATAGACACGGTCCTTTCAAGATAAGACAGTTTTTTAATCAGAGAAGGCATTCTGATTTTGAAACTCGGATGGTAATGCCTTCTGGGAAGATTCTGTGAGGCTTACTGTCACAGGTAGTTACCTTGGATAGCTTCATTCCCAGCACTGTGAGCGTCACTAAGCCAGCACAGCAGACCAGAGCACTAGAGCTAGAAAGGCCAGAACTTGGGGGGATATTTCCATCTACCAGGCAGTTCATTCCAGTCAGCTTACTAAGGCCAAAGTGTTCCTAAGAATGCAAGAAGAAAAAAAAATAAAAACAATAGTAATCTCTGTGTTGGATTCAAGAAGCAATAAAACCTTCACTTCCCAGAGGAAAAAAGGTTTATAAAGAGACTTTTACTATTTCTAGAAACTAGTTATGCAATTCAGTTTAGTGGAAATTACGTATATCTGACGCTCTTGACCATAGGGTAAGGAAATCCAAAGATTGCTTTTTATTTTGTTCAATAAATATTACTGATGGGTGCCATGCCTCCGGACAGTCTCCCCCACCACGGCTCTCACAATCTTTCCGCCCCCTCAACTGATCAGGGATGGGGAGGGGAGGAATTGGGGAATTCGGGATAACAATGCATTGTTTGCCCACTAAATAATGCAACTCATTATGGACAATAAATATATATTTTTAAAAAATAAATAAAATAAATATTACTGATTCATTTCTGAAAATCGCCTTGAATATTTTTGAATATTAATTGGTTGGACCAAATATAGAAAAACTATAAAACAACCGTAATTCATGTAGCCAAATAAGTAAGGCACGAAATATACAATCATTAGCAAGATCAGTTACAGTTCTGTGGCAGCCCATCCCCAGGACTCTGATTTTAACAAGTGACTTATTTCCAAGGGGTTTCTTACTTATAAGGCACTCTGAAGAAAAGGAGGTTCAAACAATCTCAATTCTTTTACTTATAGGAAAAACTGCACACAAAGAGATGAAGAGACTTTCCTAAGACCGCAAAAAGGGAGCTGGGAGTGGGGCCCAGGTCTCTGAGTACTTCTCACTGTGGTAAAAAGCCTGGCCAGCATACTGTCACTATGATTTAATGTAAGGCAGCTATATGAGGAAATCCAGATTTCTTTAACTAAAGTTTATAGATTCAATTTAGCCATATGGTAGCTTTAAAGACAGCCAAATCAGAATTCAGCCACAAATGAGAATGCAGACCCTAAACGATGCAGGGAAACAAGTTTCTACAAATAGCGAAGCCCTAATAAACAAACAGACTCTGAATCAACATGGAAGACCAGGGACCCCTTGTATGAGACATTGTAACCTTTGCGGTTTAGAATTAAAAGTAAATCCAACACTACCTTCTCCTCAAGGAAAAGTACCATTGTCTTCACAAATTTCACAAATGATTCAAGACCAAACTATGAAAAACTATTCTATTATCTAATTATGCATTTCATCATACATATTTTTCTAGGGAGAGATTTCAATAAACTAGTTAAGAATAACCAAAGTAACAACAAAACTTTGCAAATAAAAGATTGTTTTGTCTTTTTTTTTTCCTTCCTTGGCACAACTCATGCACCACAAAAGACGACATTCAGTTGGATGTACTTCTTTTCTTGGTTTCAAGTCATCTAAAAATTTCCTTCCAGAAACACAAGCAAATTTTAAACTGAAACTGCGCTGCTGCCAGTGTCCTTCCATACAAAACATCAGACAGTGCATTTGAAAAATAATCCTTGGGGAATATTATATATTTAACCATCAACTGATCCCCAGAGCATCCTGAACATGAATCATGCTTACAAACTTACCATGCAATGTCTAAGTTAAAATGCACAACAGATTCAAAAACACAGATGGGTCATGCCAAATCCTGTAACAGCTCTATCCCAAAAGGATAACATGTTCAATTTCACATAAACAGATTATCCCCCTGGAACTTTCTAGTATTTGAATCTGAAGGTTGCTGGGCAGGCTAACATTTAAAATACTTTTCTGCCAAAAGTTTACTGTACAAATCTGTGTTTCTGCTCATAAGTTATCAAACCAAAGAGGAAAGTTTTAAGCCCTTAAAAGGTCTGAATACAATACATGGCAACATGAATTATTTAGGTCACTTTACAATATGCTACAAAAAAAGGCATGTTGTATTTGCCAAACAAATGCTTCCGAATACTGTAATTTCTGCAAATGTGTATGACAATCCAGACAATTTGAAGGTTTTCAAACCTGCCAGTAACTTTTCCCAGAAGTTTGCCATGTGCCTGGGAGAAATACATTCTCAAATAAAGAGGAAATGAATGTCTTAACTCCAAGACCAGACCTACACAATTAGGGTCTAGAACTAGACCAGAAGTAACTGTGATGTATTTCTGTAATAAGTATGTTCCTGACAAGGTTTCCTGTAGGACCACCAGGCCACTAGGATCACAAGCTCTCAAAAAAAAAAAAAAGCTTGTTTCCTTGATTTGATTCACAAAGCAAAATCTACCTCTTAACATCCTTTATCTATGGTTTGATATCACCGGTGCCTCATACTTCATTAGTCATGAGACAAGGAAGAAATTTTATTTTATTTTCCTATGCCATGGCATTAGAGATTTTTAAGGTAATTAGTCAATGTTTCTGGGAAACTACTGGACGACTAGTAACTCCACTAGTTACCATGGACTGAGCCCAACAATGGCTATCACTGTGTCATTCTCGCATCAGGTCTCTGTTGGAATAGCTGACAGAGGCCAGAGTCAAACCCAGGGCTGTCCAACTCTAAGTCCAGTTACATTATGCTTCCATATATCCCAAGAAAAAATGTAAATAATATTACAAAATAAATCCTCCAGTTGCATCTGTACCTGAGTAGTTAGCCAAAACACCTGTCGCTGTGAACACCACCTAGAAACAACCATGCCTTCCCGCCCATAGAAACACAAGGTAGCAAAGTAGAAAAGGAGACATCAGTTTGTTAAAGAAAACAAAAAATGATAAAGTAATCTGACATAACACACTTTATAATCTCAACTGGCAGTGGGGAGCCTTAAATAAATCAATTTACCTGAATTCCTTTAAATCCACATAGGAAATAGTTGTGCCAAAGAGGTTTGGTCTTGTCAATATGAATGTTATTAGCACTAGTACTGAAGTCCCTAAAAAAGCAAAAGACACCGTTAATTAAAAACTGTGCTGTGCTACAAAATCAACGGCCACCTACCGCCATCTTGTGCCGAGACTGTGACACTGAGCCTCCTTTTCCATTGACATCGGAGTAGGAACATTAGTCTCCAGCAAAACAACCAACATCCCAGCTGCTAAAAGTTAAGACGGGAAGTTGTAGTGGACCTAATGACTAAACTACCTCTAACTGACCTTCTTTATTTCCTGAGGCAATATATTTTAGCATGATCTATATCCATTTTCTCTTTCATGGTGGTTCGTGTTCACTAGTGAAAATCACATGAATGCTATCCTCTGGGCCTGCTCTGTGGCAGATCCCAAATGAAACAGAAATACTCAATGCCTTCTTCCCCCACATCTCTGCCACCCATAATGTGAACATCTGTACAGTTTAATAAAAAGAAAATAAAAAGCAACATTGATAGATATCTTTTTTGTACACAGAACATGTGACATGATTAAACAAATTAAATTAAAATGCACAATATGATACTACTACATGTTTATCAGAATGGCTAAAAAAATTAAAATATATGTCACCAAGAATATGAAGTAACTTCAATTCTCATGTACCACTGGTAGGAATGTAAAACATTACAAATGGCAAACAGAAAATTTCTACACTTGATCTTAGCCAAAAGGCCAAGAAACGATTCAGAAAATTTCTTACATAGGTAAACCAGACATTTTTCTTCTATGGATTTAAGAAAAAATTGTCTACATATAGATTTGTATACAAGTGCTCATAGTACCATTATTAATAGAAGTAAAATGGAAAATATTGAAAATTTCATCACCAGGGAAATAAGAAAACTATGGTATGTTATGGTTAATCTTGATTGTCAACTTGACAGAATTTAGAATCAGCTAGAAGACAAACCTCCATGTATGTCAGTGATAACATTTGCAGAGATGTTAAACCATTCCCCAGGGTCATAGCCAGAGACCTAGTAGGAGGCTAACTACATTGGACATTGGATTGACTACTTTCTTCATGAAAAGCACAGTGCTTTGTCCTTACTAGAATAGATACTTAATCTAGAATATGCATTTGTCTTTTTTTCATGCAATGCTTCTGCTAAAACTACCATCCATGGACTTACAGAATGCCTTATCCAGCATCATGGTATTCCAGGCAGCATTGCTTCTGACCAAAGAACTCACTACAGAGTTACTTGGGCTCATGCTCATGGAATTCACATGTCTTACCATATTTCCAACCATTCTGAGCCAGCTGGCTTGACTTTAAATGGGCAGTGACAGTGGTAACTTGGTGACAATAACTAGAAGGCTGGGGCAGGGTTCTCCAGAAGACTGTAGGCTCTGAATCAGTGTCCAATACATGCTATTGTTTCTCCTATAGCTATGATTCATGGGTCCAGGAATTAAGAGATAGAAGTAGAAATAGTGCTCCTCACTATCATTCCTAGTGACCCACTAGCAAAAGGTTTGTTTCTTGTTCCCATGACCTTATGTTCTGTGAGTCTAGAACACTTGGTTCCAGAGGGAGAGTGATTCTGTCAGGATTCACAGCAAACATTCCATTGAACTGAAAGCTAACACTTCCCTTTGGCCACTTTGGACTTCTGATGCTTGTGAGTCAGTAGACTAAGAAAGTAGTTACAATGCTAGCAGGAGTAATTAATCCAGACTACCAGGGGAAATTGGCGGTAAGGAAGAAAGTACACTCGGGGTGCAGGACATCCTTCCAGGCATCTCTGGGTGTTACCATATCCTGTAATCAATGCCAATTTGAAACCACCAAAAAATCCGTACAGGATGAATAAATGGCAAAGAAACTTCGGGAATGAACGTGTGGCTCATCCATCAAGGTAAAGAACCAAGATGGTCTCAGGTGCTTCCTGGAGATAGAGGACCAACAAATACATAAAGGACAGTAGAAGAAGATAGCTATAAATACCAGCTATGACTACATTACCAATTATAAAAATGAGGATATATTTGTCATGAGTGTTTCTGCCCTATTAAGAATATATTTAGGTAGCTATACATTTTTACTACACTGATACTTGAGTTCTTTTCGCTCCTATTCCTGTTCTATGTAATAAATGTTGATTGAGATATTATAAGTACTCAAGTGTTGTTAAATTTATGCTAACCTATGTCAATTATGGAATATTAAAAGACTAATCATTCTCCAAGTACTTTTTCATCTACTGTGGGGAAGAATCAGTGTATTTTTGGTACACGTGAAAGATAGGTTAGGTAGAAATATGACCTTGTTATTGTCTTCATTTGGAAATTCAGCATAATGCAAGAAGTATTTGAATACTAAGTTTACTAGTAGATTTGTGATGGTTTATCTTATTTATCACCTGAAAGGACCCAGATTTACTGAGAGACATGCCTCTGGGAGAAATTAGGAAAACAAAAGAATCAACTGAGAAGAAAAGGCTTCCTCTGAATGGATGGCACCTTTCACTAGGTGGCGCAAATATAGAGGTTTAGGAAAAAGCAGTGAAGCTTGCATGCCTGCCTTCACTTCTTGCAAGTGAGTACATCTAACCCTGTTGTTGTTGAGGAGGAGGAAGAAGAGGAAGAAGAAGAGGAGGAAGAGGAAGAAGAAGAGGA